>WWET01000819.1:318798-341522 GCA_011038615.1 Limnodynastes dumerilii
GCACCCTGATCCTAACCCTCCCTTAATTGCAGCCTGACATTAACCCACCATTTCCTGCAGCCTGACCCTAAACCTCCCTCCCATGCAGACAATCCCTAACCCCTTCCTCCCCTGCAGCCTGACCCTAATGTTAACCCTAACCCCGAAGAGATAATTTACTTACCTGTTCCAGGTCCGGCGATAGCAGCAGCGGAGGTACGGCGGGAGGACGGCAGAGGGATATCGCGCATTGCGAAAATGAATGGGTGAAGTATGCCGAACGGCATACTCACCCATTCACTAAAAACGTAACTAACTTTCGGATGTCCCTTTTTCGAAATTCAGAATGTTGTTGCAGAGAGTATAACCACCCTGCCACTATCCCTAAATTTTGTAACTAATTCTAATTTATAAAGATATTCCACAAAGGTAGCTACAGAAATGTAATCCCATTTCATTCAGTATGTTACAATTGTCTAAAGGATGGTAGCCAGGCAGATATATTTTCTTAACGTGAAATATAAAAATGTTTTTTAAGGTTCCATTTTTACCCTTTTACAATAAAGGTTACACAGCTGCAATTTAATAATTTGTGTGCAAATAAATTAAGTGAATCTAGTTGAGGACTGCCCAGAAATCTGTTGCAATAAAGATAATAATCTGAAGTTTAAAGAAAAAAACACCTAGATAGGTCTTGTACATATCATATGCTGAACCCATAGCATTATTGAATCTAGCCACATTCAGACTTATTGAAAATACTTTGACATTTAAGCAGTTTTTATTGAAATTGTGTAGTTCAAAGAAATAAGCCGTGATGGAGTTTTACCATCATCCATTTTATTAATCCCATAAAAATGAAAGATATAAAAACCATAACCCATATCACTGCTTTTTTCATCTCTCAACAGTAGATAGAAAATGAAAAAGCATACATTTTCCCTTATTTTTATTATTTTTTCATTCTTTCAAATCATTTTCCAGTTGCAATAATCTTTAAGATATATACAAATGGCCCCGAAGTCGGTTTTCACGTGGCCCCTTATAATGATAGACTGTGACCATTGTTTAGTTGGGATAGAACAATTGTGTTATATCTACAATAACTGCTGTAATATTAAAGAGAAAGAATAAAAAGTACATAATATAAGGTACAAAATGTGTCCATGCCAGAGAGAAATGTACAAGCTTTTCTCAAGATTTGGGAATTCAGTTTTACTATTTCAAAAACCCAAAAACAATAAATACGGATTTTTTTACGCACAATATTAGATATTTTTTAATCTGATATAGAATTGTACGTATGCTCTCTAATAAAAATATCATAGTTACCGACTCTCCCGGAATGTCCGGGAGACTCCCAAAATTCAGGCAGTTCTCCCGGTATCCCGGGAGAGCCGGCAAATCTCCCGCAAGAGCCCTGCCCCCATCCCTATGAAACCCCCGAAAGGGGTAATTGATAGTCAAGGAGCGGAGCTTAATGATGCGATTTGCATAAATCGTGCTGTTAAGCCCCGCCCTCTGCATGCATCTATGGCTTTTAAAAGCTTTTAGAAGTCGGCAACCCTGAAATATATGGTCATACAAAGCAGATGTAATCAGCATGTAAGTGAATTTTAATATAGGACGCATCTTATCCATTAAACATTATGTGTAATATGCAGACATGCTAGCACTATAACCAGACCTCCTCTCTTCCAATCTGCCGCATGCACAGGGGCAAATTGCCTGGAGCTGAGTAGTTGTTTACAGGGAAGTTAGACCACTCCATAACGGCTTAACTAACTTACTGTACAATTTCCATACAACCCCGCCCACCATAAATACACCCTGGATGCATGGTGGGTTGTCTTGCCCCACTATCACCAAGGCATCCGTCACAGAAGACTGCATCACAAGGATGCAGATCCATGATGGACACCGCTCTAATGCACATGTGCAAGAATATAATGAGGCTGCTTTCCAGATTCAGGGTGCAGAAAATACCGGCCGCAAAACAACCTTCCACATCCTCTGGCTTACGGGGAAACAGTAAGTTCTGTGATGGATATTTTTGTATCCTTACGATGAATTCTTTGGGGCTGATTCAGATCTGCAACATACCCTTTCTCCGGGCACCATGGCAGCTCAAATAAGCATATATATTTACCTCTCTACGGAGCAAGTGTCCGCCTTGATGCTCCTCTGCTAGGTGGTAGATGTCGGAATTGGCCAACACTCGGGCGTCATTAGAGTGTCCAATGAAGACATCTGTGAAACTGAAAATAACATGTATTTAGCATGTATTGAACATACACATCATGAGTTGCAGTCACATTGAAATGTAAAAGAATGCTTACCAATAATTGTGGTCCACTACAGCCTGAAGGATGATGGAATGAATGCCAGCTTTTCCTGTTGTGGTAATCCGCGGGGTTGTCTACAGGAGCTAATATGGGTATGTGGGTCCCGTGAACGGCTCCTGCACACTGCGGAGATCCATGTTGCATGAAGCCAGCAGTGGTGTCATCCAGACGCTGAGCTAATGAAGGGATGATACAGGGCTTCAATCAATCCCTCCGTCACTTCACGTACAAGAATGGACACCGTCGAAACCCCCTCACCAAACATAAAGGAGATTGTGCAGGTAACACTAACTACAATAGCTAGTGTTACTGGGCCGGATCCAGACCTACAGGCTTGTTACGTTTCAATCACTTAGTGAATTTACGCTAGTGTATTTTGTATGCACTCCCCTCGCTCGTACATACTTTCCAAAGCCTACCTTAACTTTTCAAAGCGTAACTATTGTTGGCAGTAATGGCTTCACGTACGTAAGTGAACAAGCACGCCCATACTGTACGAATTAAATGCCTCACCCCGCCTCCGAAGCGTAATTATGGGTGTCATTTGGCTGCATGCCTCTTCATTTGTAGTTTTGCTGTTGATACGAGGCAGGTACGTACGATCAGAGTTACGTGGCATAACATCTGCCGCGTGCATGCGCAGTACATACAAAATAGCGTTTTGACGTCTTTGGCTAGCGTACAGCTCAGCATCAGTCCCACTATTACTATTCTATGCAGAAATAGGTCTTCTGCGTTTGGTGTTATAAGTACAGGAGTCACAAGGTCCAGCACATATTGGAATGTGTGACGTGACATCCGAAAGTGAGCCCTCCACTGGTCATCATCAACAGCTTCCACCCTTGCCCAGAAAACTTGTCCATGACTCCGGTTTCTGGCCCAAAACCTCCGCTCTGTGAGGGTGCTTACTCTCAGAATTGAGGCAAGGCTGGACCTGATGTACACTCTTCTGAGGCTATAAATTGATCTGAGCAACCACCATTTTGGGTATTCTGTTTTACTATACTTTAATTTGTCTATGGAAAAATGACGTTTATAACTGCTATTTAGCTAGAAAAACTAGAAATAAACAAAAGGTTTCAGCATATATTAAGCAAAGAAATGGTATCTCTAAGGTCACGCTGACCCTATTTTCCAAACATTGAACAAAAATATCTTTTAGAATGTTACATGGAATAATTCAAGTTATGAAAAATAATGCTATATACTGGGACATGTAATACAGGTACTGACTGTCGCTTTACCTGCTTTACACTTGACATATAAATCCGGTATATTTATTTATTTACATGCTCATGGACTACTGAATCAGAAGCTAAATGATACTTTTACATATCTATTATATTGATTTCTCTTTCTAGTAACGAATCATGTCATTGGCCCAGATCCACAACTACGTTTCCATTACGTTTCAAGACGTAGCGTATTTTCTATGCCGTCCCCTCAGCCGTCCGTACTTTTGCCGTTTTACGCTTGTCAAACCCTACCTTAACTATTCAAAGCGTAACTACTAAGCCTCCAAAGTGTAATTACGAGTGTCATATGGCTGACACGCCCCCTCGTTCATAGTTACGCTGTTGATACAATGCTGGTATGTATGTTCAGAGTTCCGTGACGTAACATCTGCCGCGCGCATGCACAGTACATACAAAGCAGCGCTTTTACGTCACCGGTTAACCTATATACACTAGCGTACTTAGGTCTGGATCTACCCCATTATCACAAAGAGTATTCTGAACTAAACAAAGCCGCTACTACTTCTGCATCGGCAGCAATCTTATGATTGTGGATCGCTGTACGATCCTAAAGTCCGTATGTACGAAGGGGGATCACTGTTGACCTAATGTTGTTGGGCCAGATCCTCACTTCTCAGGCCTCTTGTGTAAGTCCCCTAAAAAGTAACATCTGTGCCTGTGATATTATGCTACAGATCTGCTATGCTAGAAGATCCTAGTGGTGGGAGGGGGCACTTTATAGCAGACCCTCCTACATGACCCATTCCATTAGGTATAAAATGCTTCTGAGCTTCCAACTTTTAGTTACTATGGTAACTTCCTTTGTTAAAGAGAAAAATAGTTTTCCAAATATCAGTTAATTCATTAAAACCAGGTAAGTGACAGTTGGAAGCTCAGGAACGGAGTATTGTGTACCTAATGGAAGGGGTCATGTTGGAGGGTCTGGGATAGGCATGCCAATTAAATGGTAAGGGCGACAATAAGCGGTTCTGCACAGTCCTGCGTTCGGAAGGATGCAGATCCATGCAGAGAAGTTAGCGTAGGGTTTGCACAAGAGAGGGGGGGACAGGGGAGTGCACTCTCCTTCTCCATGCAGACTCCAGATAATGCACTGAGACTTGGATCAGGCCGGTTGAGTGTATGACTGTCACCACAATGATTTGTGAACTTGTATACTACACCCAAAGTATGCCTTTGCTTTCTTTGCCACCAGTCATATCTTATATTATATGGTTGTCTGAGTGGTTATTTTACATTTACAAAGGTTAAAAGCAGAAAAATGTTTTAGAGAACATTAGCTCAGGGTTGCCAACTTTTTAGAGATTCCCTCCAGGAGAACCCAGCGGGAATCTATAGATTTCTACAAGGGGTGGGCTTAATGACACGATTTATGCAAATTGCATCATTAAGCTACGCACACTGTCAATCACTCCTGTATTCTCTAGCGTTTCAGGGGATGGACGGGGCTTGATGACATCATCAAGCCCTGCACATCTCTAGCGTTACAGAAGTAATTGATGAGTGGTGGAGCTTGTGGGAGCTTTGCTGGCTCTCCCGGGATACCGGGAGAACTGCCCAAATTTTGGGAGTCTCCCGAATATTTTCCGGGAGAGTTGGCAACCCTTCATTAGCTGCTTTGGGAAGGTGGGGTTATGATACTTTAATAAAAGAGCCATAGTGTTCTTCATTTTCCAAGCACAAATACACTTAAACAAGGGTCAAAAGGGCAGTTTTGTTTGAAATCAGCTCATGTTATTTTTCTGAGAAGAAAAGTCCTAAAAATAATGTAAACAGGAAGTTATCAAGACTTTATAACCTTTACTTCTGTCATTCAAGAGAAGCTCAACTAAAAGTCTTAATGGATACACACAAAGCAGATTTAAAGTCTTAATGGATACACACAAAGCAAAATTATTGGCATATTTGTGTATAGATACAAATCCATCAGAGTCTTTTAGACTGCATATATGCAATCTACGTATCGAAATGATACGCAGATTACGTACAATAGCTACTACGCATGGCAGTAGCTATTGTTCAGTATGGCCTAATCATATGTGACATATACATTATTACATTTCTTCTGATCATCATTTTTTTGTAAGGCTCCACATATTTTGAAATGTCAGACATCGAACAAATCCCTTAATAATCAGTTCAGTGTAATAACAAATAATTTATTTTTATATATTAAGGGCCAGATCCAGACCTATGTTCGGTTTATGTTTCTACGCATGGCGTATTTATGCTTTCGTAATTACTATGCACTCCCCTCGGTCGTACATATTTTTGTCGTTTTACACTTGCCAAACCCTACTTTAACTTTTCCAAGCATAACTGCGATCGGCTGTAATGGCTGCACGTACTTACATGCCTAACAAATAGTTAATTATGTCCCCGTAGCTTATCCAAATAGTTCATGTTTTCCCCGTTCGTTTCTACAAATACTTCATAATGTCCCCGTAGCTTACACCAAATAGTTAATGTTTTCCCCGTTCGTTTCTACAAATACTTCATAATGTTCCCGTAGCTTACACCAAATTATTAATGATGTCCCCATGGTCTACACAAAATGGTTAATGATGTACTATGCCTCTAAAGTAATATTTTTTTATTCACTGTCAATATAATATTCTTCATATTTTTATCCTTTCATTAAGGAGCTATGGGGACATAATTAACTATTTGGTAAAGTTATGGGGACATCATTAACTAACTAATTACTAAATAATTAACATCCCCACAGCCTGGCCCTAAGGGCCTCATTTACAAAGGTCGATTTGGTCCAAATCTCTATAACTCCCGTGAGTTTGACTGTGATTTGCAAATTGCCGTATTCACTAAAGCCAAAGTCCCGGGAGTTGAGCCTTTTTCCAAATCGACTTGCCACACATTGCTGGTCTGACATTGTCCAGATATTTCCCATATAAGAAATACAAATCGCCCTATTCATTTAATGAAACTGCCTCAATCTCTCCTTCAAATCACCGTTTTCCAAATCGCCTTGGGGTAGAGGCGATTTTACTCAAATCTCCATGCTGGTCCACATTCTGACTTAAGAAGGGGCTTGCAATTAATCTGTTCAAGTTACTCCTGCCCTAAACCATGTTGATTACAACTTATTTTAATGTAATCTTTATTCAGTTACAGTTGTGAGGTGATGTTTTTAAAGTTTATTAAGAGTGACTTTAAAGATTAGTGTTATATTAAAGTTGATCATTATCTGTGCTCAATAAGCAATTACAAGATATATCCCTGCAAATAAAGAATACAAATAACTTTACACCACCTGAATTCCACAGTTTTTTTTACAGGTGTAACTTGTCAAATTTAATTTCAAACTCCCTCTTAACTGTGTTTCAGGTTCCAGGATTGGTTGTAGACCTATGCTGCCTATAAAAGGCAGGCCCCAATTACTATCACAGACAGTGTTTTTATAGAGGTCTGAAGCTGTAATCTCACGGGACTTAGGTAAAGCACACCAAATCGCCACCAAATCATGGGCTTTGGGCTGATACATGAAAGCCCTATACTTTAACATTGTAAACAAGGATATGCTGGCGAGATTGCATGTAAAAGTCCAGCGATTTAGCAAGACTAAAATCGGCGCATATCGACAGGGATTTGTAAAATCGATGTTTTCCAAAAAGAGAAGAAAATTAGCTTTCGACTGTCTATTTCGGAAACAGCATTTCGAGGCAGAGACTGCATCCCATTTGAAGGGATTGACATGGGAGCTTATACACGGAGGTTGGGATGTGGCCTTTGGGCATTTTCTGCCCTTTGCATTTGGCAACCGTGCAAGTGTGCACATAAAGCTTTCAGAGCAGATTTGGATGCTCAGGATCCAGACATCTCTACTGAATACTTTTCTGATGGTGGTGTGAGCAGGGACAGGGTGGGTTGCATACAGTGAGTACACAAGGTAGAATAAATTATTAAACAGTAGGGGCTGGGTTAAGCCTTTCCATGTAATTCAGATTTCTAAACCTTATCCATTTTATGTAGGGCAACAAGGAAATCTTTAGGTATGGTCCTGTTAGTGGAATGCCACACATACAAGGGAGAAGGGAGTGGCCCATCTGGGAGTTAGGATTCAACAGGGATCTGCTTCAGATCACCTGTGCCTCCATGCCTTGCGCTCCAAGTGCAGCAGTAGCAGAGTACTGGATGCAGTCCAAGATAGACAAAAGAGTTACAGATACAAGATGCAAGGTATAATATTCATTATAAATTGCAGCTACAGCACGCATTAAGGTGTTGTAAAAGTACAAATCCCAGCATTCTCTCCTAGCTATGTATTCTGGGACTTCTAGCATCAAATACCTGGACAGCACAGATTCACCAGACCTTTATTTTTTTCTAATTTGTGCTACTCCAAAAATAAGAACAAGACTGTCCAAACCCTTCGTATCTTGTGGCCATATTCAGAGGGCCATATTACAGATGCGTGTGTATAAAGTACGCACATACGTGGCAAGGCAACACCCATGACACTCCCCTTAATCGGACGGTTTTTCAGTGACTTACGCGTCCATAGTACAACCATAACTCTACGTGTGTAGTTACGTACGTACATTACTAACCGCGGCCTGAAAAGGCCATTTACATGCCTCCCCCCACCCACTTTCATGTACGGAATTCAACCACGCCCCTCTGTACGTATGTCACTAAGTCCGATTAGACATCCAGGCGTAATGGACTTCTGTGCCTAAATCCAACGTAGATTGGAAAAAGGTTACTACGCATGCACAGTTCAACCGTACCTAAAAATACGCACGTAAAAAGTAGCAAAATCGGATCTTTGAATCCGGTCCAGAGTTATTAATGTCAGACAACTTCCACACGTCGATTGCAGAAGTCGGGTGAATATCGGGCCATGCATACAGCAGATATTCCGCAACGGATCCAGAGATCCAACCAACAGGGTGGAGCATCCCATCCGCCCACATATAGGCCCCTGATCCTCGGCTTCGTCCGAGAGGGGAGTTACGTGTTGCTTGTAGGTAATCCCCCTTGTTTTGCACATGCGTTCGTTACGTACGCCGGCTCTTACAAAAAGGGGGCTTCCCCCCCCATTACGCATGTCGTATTTCACCCATGAAGGCAGAGATAGACATGCTAATGAGGGGACGGGGCTGGGGAAGCAATGAGCCGGACAATGTGACCGTAAGGCTGCTTACGTGATCGGAAAAGTTAGGGTAGGAATCTGGACACATAAGTGCAGGTGGCGTACACTCACCGCTCCGAGAACAGTTGTACATACCTCGGGCGCCCATAAGGCGCACATAGGTCTGGATCCAGTCCATACTCCTTAAGGTGGGTGGGGGACATAGGCGTATCTATAATGGGTGCAGGGTGTGCAGTGCACACGGGCCCCTCAGAACAGGGAGTCCTGTGGCATGCATCCTGCACCCTGGTTTGGCAGGGGGGCCATTCAGCATCTATTTCTTTCCTCTAAGATCTTCCAGAGGGAAGAAATAGATGCCAAATGAGTCCCCCTTCCCCTGTGGTGGGACTGTCCCGATTTGCAGGCCGAAAAGAGGGCAGGGCCTAATGGTGCTATAAGCCCCACCCCTTTTCAGTCCATGGATCGGGACAGACAGTCCTGTCTCAGGTAAAGGAGGGGGGGGGGGCATGTGCAAATCCTGCACAAGGGCCTCCTCACTTCTTAAAACACCCCTAGTGGGGGAGTATTTAAATTTACAGAAGGAACAGGTTTATCAGTCGTACGGACAGCTGAGCCACACGGGTAACTTATGGCAGGGTTATGGCAGCATAACTGCAACCATAACCGCACAAGAGAGGGAAGTGATAGGGAGTTTACACCCTTCTCCGTGCGGATTACAGACCTCTGTGTATTCCTGAATCCGGCCTTAGGTCATTTCCTGTGTTTGATCATCAATCTGTTCCACTAGATGAGCCCAAGATTTTTTGATGTGTTATTGCATATTGTCCCAATCAAAAAAACATTGCCTTTGTCAGAAAAGACATTTCATTTGAATCATCATAGTATGGGAAGATGAAAATGTTATCTAGTATGTCAAGTTTTTTTCAAATGTAACTGTTGAATCTTCTGCAAATGCAAGTTAATGTTTATTCACAGGATGTGCTTTTGTGCAACACACATAGGGCCAGATCCTAAACAACGTACGTGAGCTATTTTACACTAGCCGCCGACGTAAAATCCATTAGTATTTACTGCACATGCACACAGCAGATGTTACATCACGTAACTCAGAACGTATGTCCCAACCACGTATCAACAGTGTAACTACGAACGAAGGGGCAAGACAGCCATATGACAACAGTCATTAAGCTTCGGACACGGGGTGAGGAATTTAAATCATACAGTATGGGTGTGCTTAGGCAGTTACGTACGTGAAGCCTACAGGTACGTCAGTAGTTACGCTTTGAAAAGTTAAGGTAGGGTTTGGCAAGCGTAAAATGGCCATAGTACGTACGAGCGAGGAAAGTGCATAGAGAATACGCTAGTGTAAATACACTATGCGATGAAACATAACAAGCACTTATGTCTGGGTCTACCCCATATAGATTAAAACATGTCAAAAGTATGATATCAATTGCCATTTGAAATAATAAAATAAAAAAAGATACAATAAAGAAAAGAAAGAAGGATTCATTGCTTTAATCTTTTTTTTTTTTTTTTTTTCATGAAGTACAATAAATTTTGTGATGGGAAGGTTGACTCTCCTATGAGCACATCTACAATAAACTATTTCAGAACATGCACATCTGTACTTAAGTTGCCAAAATCTGTATTTACAGGAACTTGCTGAAACCACTTAATGATTCCAGGAAAATTTCATTTCTTATATATATATAAAATTTATATTTTTTAAAATAAATGGTATAAAAAAGAAAGTTCTTGCAAACTGTATACATGATATTTCATTTCATTTTATTCCCTCGTGATTTGTTAATGTTTTATTGGAAAAAAACACTAGGTTTGCTACAGTCTTTTGTGGACGCTGGAGGTTAATAGTCCAAGTATAGTGTTTTTTTTTTTTTTTCAAGCAAAAGCATTAGTGTGACAATTAATTAATTCCAAATTGGCATAGCAGGTGTCCATGGAGATAGCCCAGTCAACAGAAATGAGATCTCAGAAAAGTTCCCCATTCTGGATGTATTATGAATACATTTTAAATTCAGGAATACCTTTAATGAATGAGTAAAGAGATAAGAAATCACTTTGTCTGGTAATAACTTTATTACCTAACCCAATGACTTCATTAAATGTCATAGAATTGGAATATACAGCAAGCTAGCTGTATGTTCCCTGATATTACACTTTCCCTGAACTTTTTTCAGGGTGCACAAATAGTGCATCCAAGAGGCAAATTTCCCACAATACACTTACCCACTCACAGTATACTTAATACTATAGTAATTTAACATAGAAAAATAGTATTTGATGGCAGATAACAACCTCTTGGAACATCCCGTCTGTTTTTTAAGTGCTTAAACCCACAATGATCTAAGTCCCTTTAT
The DNA here is from genome assembly GCA_011038615.1 of Limnodynastes dumerilii. Lineage (NCBI taxonomy): Eukaryota > Metazoa > Chordata > Amphibia > Anura > Limnodynastidae > Limnodynastes > Limnodynastes dumerilii. Next base: position 329,870 of record WWET01000819.1, read on the forward strand.
GGCAAATAATTTTTTTGTAAGATTTAGAATATTGAACCAAATCCTGACTTACTAATAGAGGGCGTTTCCGAGATCGCTAGGTCAGGGGCTTTGGATCTGGTCCAAATTATGCTTATTCCAAACTATTTTTAATTGATTTACTTTACTGTATTAGCCTCTACCACCCCTGATAGGAGGCCATTCCACTTAACCACCACTCTTTCAGTGATGTAAAGTTTCCTTACATTTCCTCTGATCCCTGTGAAAAACCAAGTGCTACATAAGCAGAAGAGACTTACTGGGCCTCACCCACATTGGTCAATAGGGGTTAAGTTATTTGAGAAAAGGGCTGAAAGGGTGGCGTCGGGCCAGATGGCGTGGGTATTTTTCTTTCCAACATCGTCCTGCTTCTTTTTGACGTAGTGATACATTACACCAGCTGGCATATGCTCACCTCTTGATTGGGGCCATTGCATTAACAGGGCATATGCCCACCATTTGCAGGTCCCAAAGCATTAACAAATAGTAAAGTAAAGAGGATACCAGGGTTATAATTCATTATATCGAATGACAAATTATTCACCAAGAGGTAAAAAGAGAAGAACCAACTATTAAGCTTTATGTGTACCCAACATATACTTATATCTAAGGGAAAATTCTTCAAGTTGTAGCTTTATGGAAGAAAGGGATATAGACCAGTGAGCGAATGAGCAGAAAGATGCCAATGGAATTCACAATGCACAGGATAAAAAGATGTCCCACATGGAAAGGTCCATGATGATAGAATATATAATATAGTCAAATGCTTTTTTATAACAATATGGGCAGGGGCACAAGATCTCATTTGAACAAGGATTTTCTTATGACCGTCCGAGGTTATAAGGACAATCAGGACAATGTGATGAGTCATTCTACGCCGGGACGAGGAAGGAACCGGACCTATCTACAATCAACAGGCAGAAGAAGACCCGGAGCCGCTGTCGCCTGGAGCAACACCGCACTACAGAACCGTAAGTTGAATTTGCTTTTTAATGTGGATATTTTTTGCCTGTAATATGTTTATGATTATTATTGTAAGAGGCAGATTTTTGACAGGACTTTTGATCTGTGGCACATGTTAACTTTCTAATATTGGAGGGGGGGGGACGATACTTAGTACGATTTTGCAATAGGGACATATGATTTGGAATTGTATTAGGGCATGTGAATTATTTGACCAGTTACGGGCCATTATTGATTTTGAATCTTAACGACAGGCCGTGCTTTAGAAAGTATCGGCACACAGGTGCGCTGTATTAAGGGCCATGCTTTAGCTATAAATCTGTAGCGGGACAATAGTTATTGATTTTTAGGGTTCGGGGATGTATTTAATTATTTATATAGAACAGGGCAGGGAGTGTTTATATGTAGGGAGCCATTGTTAGTATGTTAGAGTTACAGGGTACAGTAGTATAAGCGGCAGTATGCCATTAACCATTGGCATGCTGTCACTTATGGCATTACAGGCTGCTGTATTGAAAAGAGGCATTTTACTAGCGATTTGGACAAAGAACATGATTCATACTTAAGAACGTGATAGGTTCCTAAATATACGCAACTAATAGCAATGAAACTCCCTCGGCACGGCCCCGGTTTTATGGTTCTTATGTGATTTACGAGTGCCATAGGGCTCCCTTAACTCTAGTTTTGCATTTCAATGCGTAGGACGTCTATAAGTGATCGCAAGTGCATAACTGTGCCTTCGTTGCCTGATTTAAATGCCCCCCTCCACCCATTTCTGCGTATCGTCCTATTTACTTATTCATGGAACGCCAATTTCTGCAAATGTTACTACGAACCTACAGATTTTAAGCTTGTAGTGTATAAGCACGGAATTTGCGAAACATAAGTCCAACGCAAATAGCATATAAAAGTTACTACGCATGTGCATTGCATCCGTTCTTAAAGATACGCACCTAAAATCGGAAGCCTTCTTAAGTGTGAATCAGGTCCAAAATCACTAGCAGCGATTTTAGCTCCAAAGTCCTTCGTAAATTCAGTGATTTGTATGTTTAGCATGTAAAAAAATCGCACGATTTGTTTAAACTAATGTGATTTGTAAAGTCCATAAAGTCATGCGATTTCAGAGGAGGGAATAGCTTAGTAAATCCAGAGCTTTAAAAAATTTCTCTTAAACTATGCACAACTCTTGCGACTTTAATCAAAGCGCCTTTAGTAAATTTGGCCCCTTGTAATAAGTCGGTTGTATGACACATTTATATTATTTAGGCTTGTTTTTTTTGTCATTATCAATTTGTTTTTGATGATTTTGGCCTTATAATTTGGGAGTAAAGCTTTTTTTCCATGTGTATTTAATAACAAATTTATCACCTATAGGCAATGAGTATACAATTCATTAGAGAATGAATTGGGAAAGTTCAGTTCAAAGAAAAGCAGCAATGTTAAAATCCTTCTTTTTCAATGCAATTTACTTTATAGTAAGCACAAAAGCAGTGTGAAAGAAACTCACCAGTAATCAAGCACACCTTACACAAACTTGCTAAATAATTAAATTTGTTACATATTTAACCTATAACATCTGCTCGTGTTACTATTTATTTTGCTCTGTTTGTTTTTGTAATTGACATTCCCATTCTACAAGCTTATCTGTCAAACATTTTACAGCATTTTCATAAGATGATTCATGGTTTAATGCACTGAACAGCTGGTCTTCAAATTTAGCCTTTTCCCACTTGCATAGAAATTCCTTGCTGTGGCTTTGTTTTTGGTTTGCTTTCTATAACTAATTATATAAAATAAAATACACTGAACACTGCTGTCTTATGATAAATTATGCATACAGTAGTTTGCAATTATTTGTAATATTTTCTAAGCCATTGCTGACATTGGGCTGGATCCAGACTTAAGTAAGTGCTTGAAATTAGTTACTCCTGGGCTAAACCATGTTGATTGCAGGGGGAGTCAAGTTAATTGTATTCGTTGCATGCAGGGATATATCTTTGAATTGCTTACTGCACACAGATACTGACCAGCTTTACTATCACACTGTTATTTAGACTTGGGATAGGAAACATCACCTCTCAACTCTAATACTGTTTGCAACAGATGAAATATGACTCCCCTGCAATTAACATGGTTTAGCCCAGGAGTAACTAATGTCAAGCACTTACTTAAGTCTGGATCCAGCCCATTGACCGCAGCTCCTATTAAAAATAAATTATCAGAACTTCACTTAAAAATCAACTGTTAGAGTTAGCAGTCATTATGATCATCATCATCATCTTGCCAAAACTGCATTAAAAGGTTTCCAATCACATTGACATTTAGGACATGGTTGCCGACTTTTGGCAGCTTCTCTCTGGGAGATCCCGGAGAGAAGCTAGCGACGCATGGAGGGGGTGGGGCTTAATGACGCGGTTATGCAAATCGCGTCATTAGGATCCACCTCCTTGCTCATACTGACCCGTTTTTAGTTGAAATAGGGGTCGGACGGGGCTTGATGCCGCAGATTGCGTCATCAAGTCCCTTCCTGTGCCTAGCAACACTAGTATACTAGTGTTGCTAGGCAGGGGGGCAGGACTTGAGGCCGTGGTTTCAGTAAAACCACGGGCCTCAAGTCACTAGCGGGAGATTTGCTGGCTCTCCCGGGATACCGGGAGTACTGCCCGAATTTCGGTAGTCTCCTGGACATTCCGAGAGAGTCGGCAACCCTGATTTAGGATAACATTGGATTCAATTATTCTGAGAGCAATAAAATGATTAGGATGAGTAAGAAGTTTTGTGCAAGTATAGGATGGTGTTAATAATAATTGAGGAACGTTAGTGTGATAGGTGGGTGATATTTATTGTCAATAAGGTACATGAAGGGTGGGAGAATTTCCATCAAGACTTAGGGCCTTATTACGTGCGTATTTTTTGAAGCAGATTAACTGAGAATGCGTAGTAACTTTATTTACGCTGTTTACGTTGAATTTACGCAGGAAGTCCATTAGGCATGTGCTTGGGAATCGCACTTGGGGACATACGTGCAGGGAGGGAGGTGTGGTTGAAATCCGGACTTTCAAAGTTACATGAGACAGGGCGGAGGGATGCATTTAAATGGGCATTTGAGGGCGTGGTTTGGTAGATACGCACGTTCGTACCTTGAAATACGCCCGTAACTCCACACGTAGACATAAGGGTGCCCTATGGTACTATAAGTCAACTACAACTCGTCAGTGTGAGGGTAGAGTCATGGGTGTTGTCTTGTTACGTGCGGGTGTATAATTGCGTACTTTTAAAAAACAAATCTCTGAATCCGGTCCTTATTCCCTATATACACAGGATTTATAGTTATGGACATTCTTTTTGCTATTGTTGCATTTTGTACACTACAGTTTTTTTTACAAATAAGAAACAGAGATGGAATATCCTGTTAGTGTGGCAAACAGAATAGAGATTTTCCTAACATAGCGGGCTTTGAAGAGGTCCTGGAGGTCAGCTTTTTTGGACAGATCCTATATTGAAATTATGTAATAGAACCACACATCTGCGCCCCTAGATCTTTAGTAGCTGTGAACCCCTCTTTCCCGAAGGTTACACTCAAATCAAAAAAATGACTGACCCTTCTGTGCTGAATACCCTAACATTGCAATCAAACAAAGTTAGGAAAACAAACTACTATAAATGTTAGAATGGATCAAGAGGTTCTGCGCTTACAGTTTTTATTTGAGTCCACAGTTCTTTATTCTTTATTCTATACAGCTTCTTGCTTTCTTCAATCTAAATTCTTCTCTCTTTCCTCCTGTCGTGGTCTACGTTCTCCTGCTCTCCTCTTCTCTCTACTGACTCCAGTCCTTAGGGAAAGGTAAGAAGAGATCTTTGCGCAGTACTGTGGGTTATAGAGCACTAATATTCTGCTCTCCCCTACTCACACTTTTATTCTCTTGCTCTTATTCTAAAACGGGAGGGTCTCTTATTCACTCCTTCTGCTGGTTGTGTCTCCTCTCACTTTCGTCAGGGTGTATGCCTCGGAAGAAGAGAAACACCCAACCTTGTGCGGCCTCGTTAAACGTCAACAGGTAAGTTATTACTCTAAAGTATTTCACTCACATTTTCTCTCTCTTGTATATACAAACAGGAGTGTGTTTGAAACGCGTTGGTCAGGACAGTGCAGGAGTACCTTCTGTCCCAGATTGCAGCCTCTCATCTCCCAACCCTCTCCCGGGAATCCAGGTTAAGGGCCCTTTTTTCCTGTCCGGTGTATGAGGAGACTATTTCAACTTTGGGGATAGGAGTAGGAGTGCAATTTTAAGGCAGGAAAGGTTTCTCCCCTTTAGGGGATGAAGGTCCCTAGAAAGGAAAAAAAGAATATGTTTTAATATTTTAAATATTTTCCTGCAATATTATATGCCTTAATAGTTCTTTTATGGAGATTTTATGTGTATTTTTGGAAACAATAAAGGAATATAATAATTAAAGACATCATTGGACCTACATATAAGATTTAAGACAAAAAATCTTTATTGAAGCTGCTACTTTTATTTAAGCTGCGTATCAAAGAAATTGTGAGGTGAGTGCATTCTACCATTGGAGAGTCACATTGACCCTCAGGTGTACACTACGAAGTGTCCTCTTTTCTTCTGTATATACCCACCGGAGACTGGAGACGGGAGATACGGAGCGCCCAGTGGGAGAAGACCACCCAAGAGACCACAGTCAGATGCTCGAACACAAGAGGAGGAATATGTGAGTAGCGGTGCCATATATTCATTATTTACAAAATACACGGGTGATATTGCACAAGGAAGAGTGTGTCTGTTTTTCCTGAGGTTAATTACCTGAAGGAAAAGGAAAAAAGAGAGAGGCTAATCAGATATGCTGTATATACAAGAGAGAGAAAATGTGAGTGAAATTTTAGAGTAATAACTTACCTGTTGACGTTTAACGAGGCCGCACAAGGTTGGGTGTTTCTCTTCTTCCGAGGCATACACCCTGACGAAAGTGAGAGGAGACACAACCAGCAGAAGGAGTGAATAAGAGACCCTCCCGTTTTAGAATAAGAGCAAGAGAATAAAAGTGTGAGTAGGGGAGAGCAGAATATTAGTGCCCTATAACCCACAGTACTGTGCAAAGATCTCTTCTTACCTTTCCCTAAGGACTGGAGCTGGTGGAGAGAAGAGGAGAGCAGGAGAACGCAGACCACGATAGGAGGAAAGAGAGAAGAATTTAGATTGAAGAAAGCAAGAAGCTGTATAGAATAAAGAATAAAGAACTGTGGACTCAAATAAAAACTGTAAGCGCAGAACCTCTTGATCCATTCTAACATTTATAGTAGTTTGTTTTCCTAACTTCGTTTGATTGCATTGTTAGGGTATTCAGCACAGAAAGGTCAGTCATTTTTTTGATTTGAGTGTAACTTTCGGGAAAGAGGGGTTCGCAACTACTAAAGATCTAGGGGCGCAGATGTGTGGTTCTATTACATAATACCTGTATTGTGCTGTTAAAAGCACTGCCGCATATACAGCGCCACAGGCTTTTAAATAAAAAACAACTTTGTCCCGAGATTCTGATCTCAGGACAATTTGTGAGTCGGGTGGGACAGTCCCCTGAAAGCAGGACTGTCCTGCTGTAATGAAAAAGGTGCCTTGCTTCCTTTCTGCTATGATCACTCTAGCAGAGTATTAAGCAGTGAGTATTGCCTCTTTCCATACATATAACAGATACTGGAAAATATTGAGGTTTTAAAGCTAGTTGCATGACAAGATAGATACAGGTTATCACAATTTTTATAATCCTTTAATTTGAAACTGTTTAGAAGGTGGTTTTTTTTTTGTTGCTAAAATCTTTTTATTGAAACACATAATCAAATTGACATATTTCAAGAAGTATAGAATACAGTATATTCACAATGGATATTGACAAAATCAGCAAATCATTGTCAATGTATAATGATTCAGGTGTACAGATTATATGCCTCATGTAAATAAGGAACAAAAAAAAAAGTTCATTAAAAAAATAAATCTTCTATTTACTCTAGTTTATGGTTCTAGTATTATAGGGGATTGAAATGAATACGTAATTCAAACCAAGTTGTATCTCGGAAACAATTCCAAACTCTTTTCTTAACCTCCACAGATAGAATGGCTTTCTCAAGTCTCTAAAAAATTGTCGACTTTCTTATCTTTCTGTAAGGAGGTCTCCAACCAGTCCATCTTAAATAAATAAAAAAGTTTCTCTCTAAAAAATAATCATGGAAGGTGGATTTGGTTGTAACCAATATTGGAGGATAGTTTTTCATGCAGCAGCTGTTATACTTGATGGACCGGATTCAGAGTTCCGAGCATGTGCGATGCGGAATCGCACATGCTCATTTGACTACGGGCTATTCAAGGATGCACTTCCGTGCATCCTATAGCCCACTCTAAATAGCACGTAGGGTGCTGTTCAGAGTAGTATGCGGATGTGCAAGGCACATCTGACGTTAAAAAGTAGTCGGAGCCTTAATGGCCTCTGTCAGCGTATGAAATTTTCAAAGTCTCACGATGGAAATTGGGATTTCCCACGCAGTGTAGCGTGGGAAATCCCAATTTCCATCATGAGACTTTGAAAATTTCACACGCTGGCAGAGGGTATATATATACCTCAATGCCAGCCAACCTGTCATTAGCGCCGGGATGTCCTGCTTGCAGGACATAGTAAGCGACGTTCCAATATTTTATGTTATTGCAGTCAAATGTGGCACATTTTTTATATATTGCTGGGCACTGGTGGCATTATTGTTTATTTATTCTGGGGCACTGGTGGCATTATTGTTTGTTTACTCTGGGGCACTGGTGGCATTTATTTATTTTTTATGTGGCACTTGCGCGATGTCTTTTATTCATTTTTGTGGGGGCACGTGAAGCGTTTTTTAATTTTAGGAAGCGGGCACTGTATTTTTTTTTTTAACTAAATGGTCATGTGTAGGCTTTTGTAACAGGGCATGCTGCCGATAGTAGTTCTACAAGCGCTAGCATGCCTTGTCATTTATGGGCATGCTTGCGCCTGTAGTTCTACTATCGGCTGTATGCTCTGTCGGCCGGGAGTTTATTGTTTTTTTTTTTTTACACATAGGCTGCGGCTACTTTTTAACAAGTCGGATGTGCCTTGCCTATCGTAAGTGCTTGAAATTAGTTATTCCTGGGCTAAACCATGTTGATTGCAGGGGAGTCATATTTCATCTGTTGCAAACAGTATTAGAGTTGAGAGGTGATGTTTCCTATCCCAAGTCTAAATAACAGTGTGATGCGTGTTTTCAGTTTATTTTCATCATCTCCCATGTTTGATATAAGACTAAAAACATTGCAGCTCTGGAAGAATAGCCGAATGCATCAAATTTGTAGTTTATTGCCTATGCCAATATGAAGGAGGTGTCCATGGGGGGGGGGGACCTCTGGGACTAGAGTCCAGAACCCAGAGAGAGAAAAATTGCCCACCAATACTAACCTCAGGTCTACAGCAGCAGGTATCGGTGGTAGGAGACAAATGAGCCACTGAGTCTTCCACTGATACCTGCTGCTGGAGAGTTGTACCAGGCTGCACCTGGCTGCACATCAACAGGAAGGACTTTTCAAAGACAAACGACCCCTGCACATCGGCCTGCTGTGACTCATGCCTGTAGGTCTGCGTTGATGTCACATAGGGGTGGAATGCCACGGGCCAGGTTCCACAATTTCTGGTGGCAGCCATGCTCGCTGGATAAGCTTTATTTAAGGAGCTTCATGACTTTACTTGGTCAAATAAGAGTCAGAAGATGTGACATCTAAGGAGTCAGCATCTATATGTGAAGAACTATCAGAAGCACATGAATTTAAACTGTCGATGACTGATTGTTGCATTCACTCAAGCATTCATGCAATAAAAACACGGACAACTTTATGGCACTTTAGATTTATTAAATTATGAAATTGGACTACTGATTTGCAAAATATGAAGGTGGCACAGATAGCCGATGGGGAGTTAGCTGAAAGGAGGCCCCTGTCCTCAGCACTCTGAAGGTATTGATCAACTTAAGAACACACCCCTGTCATACAGCACACCCCGGGGAGAACCGGGGAGGCATCCGGGAACCAGCCAGCTGGCTTAGCTTCCTGCTTCAGCTCATTATGTGTGTCTTCCCTGCACCAAACCTTAAGACCTGAACCTAGCGCCAAATGTTGCTGACAAACCCCAACGCTGCCGCCAAATCTAATGCCGCAACTGAAAAGAAAGACATGTTAACAAAAGCAACGCTAAATAAACGGAGGGAGGGAAGAAGTTTTCTAGAAGGAGGAAAATATGGCTGCCTAAGACTTATATACCCCCCCACTGCCCCTGTTGCGAGTCCCCACTGTGAAGGTTCGCATTGCGAATTAGAGACAGCCAAAAGCTGTTTTTTGGCTGTCTCTATTTCGAATGGGAGCCCTCTGAGAATTTTACTCATCATACTCACCCCTTCACTTTGTGAAGAACCGCCGCTGAGGACTTAGGGTTAGGCTATGGGGGGGAGACTTAGGTTTAGGCTGCATGGAGGGAGACTCAGGGTTAGGCTGCCGGGGGGACTTAGGGTTAGGCTGCAGGGGAGACTTAGGTTTAGGCTGCATGGAGGGGGACTTAGGGTTAGGCTATGGGGGGAGACTTAGGTTTAGGCTGCATGGGGGACTTAGGGTTAGGAAGCGGGGGGGGGGACTTAGGATTTGGGGTAGGGAGCAGGTTGGAAGAAACTCACCTATCGGAGCACCGTGTTTTGATTGCTATGCCTCATGCTTTCAAAATAGGGCCGTTCGCTATGGGGACCTACACTCCTCTGCCCCCACCCCTTATATCTCCCCCTTATGACCTAACCACCCTGTTGCTAGCTAAAACTACAATATGCATACTGCTTGATGATGCTGCCACAGCAGTCGGGTGTTTACCTTCTTCCATGCCAATGTTGGCATTCTCTCCCTGTATCTGCTCGCCATCCATGTCAACATTTCCTACATCCTCCTATTTTAACAGTTGTCTTGATTTCCCAACACCGGTCGGGAAAAGAAGTGTGATATATCTGTATTCTGGCATCCTCCATCACATTGGAGCCTGAAATTAAACTAGGTAAATTAGAACCAAATAAGGGTGATAGACATAACTACCGTGTGGCAAGTGACTGCTGCTTGCTCCTTTTATGTTTGCTGCCCCCTGGTAACAAGACTTGGGACACACAGTCATAAAATCTTGTGACAGTCATCACTGGCATCAGAGCAAGCTGTCACAAGATTTTCACGAGGGGGCTTGCCTGCCATATGAAACTCGTAAATACGCACCAGGGGCGGGGTGCCTGCCATATGAAACCCGTAAATACGCACCAGGGGCGGGGTGAGGCATTTAAATTGTACAGCATGGGCGTGCTAAACATCATAACTACGCAATGAGCTTACGGGCGCCTGTGGTTACGATTAGAAAAGTTAGGCTAGAGTTTGCTGGGCGTAAGACGGCAAAACTAAGTACGACCAAGGGGAGTGCCTATGGGAGTGCATCATAGGTAATTACGTTACGCACATGAGCGTTTCATGAGTGTAGGTCTGGATCAGGCCCTTCACCTCTTTATTTTGATTCTGCTTTTACAATTGAGATCTGCCTCCCCTCTGCAATTCAACATGGTATTGCTCAGGTCTACGCTCGCACCTAAAAAAAAGTGCAGCTCTGAAACAGCCCCGTTATCTCTATCTTCCTCTGTCACTCTCTCTCTATATATATATTTATCTATCTTTCTGTATTACAGCTAAGTCAAAATGATTGCAACGCAAGGGATGCTAATTAAAGGAAATACTTTTATTTTGCACATACTGTAGATCTCACATGCTGCACAGCCTTCTGTTTAATCTGAGCTAGGAATCATCACCTTTCAGTTGTAATTCAGTTTGCACAGTATAAATTTACCTCCTTTCACATTGCAGCGTGATTTTGTTCAGGTCTACACTTCCACTTATGAGTATGTTGCCTTTAAAATAAAGGTGTAAGTGCTTATCTGGAGCAGCCCCATAGGGTCTGATTCACACTTAAGAACGTGTTAGGTTTTTAAATAAACGTAACTAGTATCAAGGCAACTCCCTCGGCACGCCCCCGGTTTTCAGATTTTTAGGAGACTGACGAGTGCCATAGGGCTCCTTTAACTGTAGATTCGCATTTGTGTGCGTAGGGCGTCTAATTACGAATGTGACTGCATAACCGCGCCTTCTTTTGCTATAAATGGTAAACGTCAGAGAGATCATCACACACCATCCAGTCATACACCCATAAATAAATACATGGACACCAAAGCTGCGGTTAAAAAAGGTACATGGTTTTATTAATTAGGGTCAATTGAAATAGTGAATTGAACCCCCTTTCAAATTTCGATAGGAAGTGGCGATAGGTGGTCCAATAGCAGATGGGGGGGTTCAGCCTAACTCCCCTCAACCATCAAACAATACCCTTCACAAGGATGAAAAAGGTCTATTGATCAAAAGTCGCCCCCTCGAGACCGGTCTTCCAGCAAGAAAACTATCATCTTACCTGATCGCACTGGAACCCCAATACCAAGAAGGTGGCAGATCCTAATAGACCCCATCAGTAGGGTATGGTGTCCTCGCAACGCTCCCAGGCTGTGTTTGTTGACAAACCAGTCCCCCCACCCTTCCCCCCTAACATTCCTCAT
>WWET01000819.1:341560-376544 GCA_011038615.1 Limnodynastes dumerilii
TGAACCCCCACTGCTACTGCTACACCATACGCCGTCTGAAAGGAAAAAGTTAACACAAATCCATTTTATACTTTCAGCACCAGGCAGTATAAGTAACAAATCACCCAATTTACAAACCGTATCCAAAAACAGAAGAAACACATAGCAGGTGTCAGGTTAATGAAAAAGGTGGAGACAGGGGGCAAATAAGGTCCTGCTCATGACAGCTGACTGACTACAGATAATTTAATTTCTCCAAAACATCGTGTGGATTAGCCTTTTGCTTAGAAATAAATGGATGACTAACCGTTCGAATTGTCTGTGCAGACTCCCATGCCAAAACCTAAAAAAGAAGCAGTCTTTTACGCCTTTAGATTTTGGCACAAGGAGGGAGCTGGCAAGTAACTTCTCTCTGGAATGAAGGAACCATTCTTTTAGCTGTGCATTAACCTAAAAATTGACTGTAGTATATTCACTGTAAAAATATATATATTAAAACAAGAATTATATAATTATTTTGCTAAGTGTTGCTTGATAGCAGCTGTGTTACTGTGTGCATTTGGCAATTCAAAAACCTTTACTAAGTACTATAGGTGTATAGAATAATTATTAGAGAGAGAGAGAGAGAGAGAGAGAGAGGGAGAGAGAGACAGAGGGGGTGAGAGAGAGAGGGGACAAGAGAGAAAGAGAGAGAGTAGAGATGGGGAGAGAGAGGAGAGAGAAAGAGTTCCTCTTTTGTCAGACCATTTCACAGAATATCCATTATTAATTCTATAGAATATATCCTATAAATAGAAGTCAATTCACACCATGTAGCCCAGTGGTTTGGTTTTGAGAAATATTGCACAGGTCGATAAAGGCCAAATTATGCTATGTTACACAATACATAAAAAATGATGTACAATGTACTGTACGCAGTGAATTCATTATTTCTAAAATAAAGGACTAAACATCAGTTATCTTCAAAAAGAAACTTGCTTAAATGTATTGTATATAATTGCAATTTACAGCAGTTACTGAAAGAATTGCAGCCCAAAGCATTTGATTATAAATGGTTAGCAGATAAAATTTATTTGACTGACTAAATCTGTTTCCAGGTATTTCATTTGTCTCTCTGCACATAGAATGGTATTATTTTTAAATACAGCTATTGTATTTTAAATGTATCAGCAGCTTAATAAATTTCGTAAGAAAATGTGTTGTATAATTCATACTGGACTTCAGGGAACCAATCAGAAGACTTTACTGTACTTGTTGCTAAAAGGTTAAATATGAGTATTAACTTAACAGGATATAAAATAAATGAAAGAAATCCAAAAATAACGGTATGTTAGATGGTTCAATATGTTATTTATTGAGTGTTTGGATGATATGCGGTCATCAGGGTAAATCCATAACTACAGGCTAGTTAAGTTACAACACATAGTGTATTTACACTAGCGTAATTACTAGGCACTCTCCTCAGCCGTACGTACTTTGGCCTTTTACGCTTGCCAAACCCTACCTTAACTTTTCTAAGTGTAACTACTGACGTATGTAAAGGCTTAACTGCCTAAGCACTCCCATACTGTAAGATTTAAATGCCTCACTCCGCCTCCGAAGTGTAATTGTGGGTGTTGTATGGTTGTCACGCCCCTTCGTTCGTAGTTACGCTGTTGATACGTGGCTGGTACGCATGCTCAGAGTTATGTAGCGTAACATCTGCCACGCGCATGCGCAGTAAATATTAATGAGCGATTTTATGTCAGCGGTTAGCATAAAATCGCTTGTGTACGTAGTTTAGGATCTGGGCCATCAAAACCAATTTGTTGATTGTAAGCTCTTGGGAACAGGGCCCTCCCTCCTCTTGTCTTCCACCTCTTCCAGTCTCATCTCTGCCCTCTCTGTATTGGTACTTGCATGATGTGTTTACTCAATATTCATGGATATTCTTGTTGGACTGTATTCACAATTGATAACTCCTATAGACTCCTGGAAGTCTGCTGGATAATGGTAATGCGCATACGCAGTACCATTATATCCACACCAGAGGGCAGCTGACCAGGTCTGAGCCCCCTGCACTGGGGTGTGCCCACCCCCCCATGGGTAGGAGACACACATGGGGGATCAGTACAAGCATTTAAATTGTACAATAAAGGTGTGGCTAAGCCCTTACATACAGTACATGTGTTTCGGAACACAACCACCAAATCCCATACGGAATCCAGTCTTCGCAAGGAGGGCCGGGCCACCAGCCATGTGTATGAGATACGCATGGAGGGTGTTATCAGGCATATTGGACCATATTTACATTTACCATTTTGCTACTTTTTCCGTGTGTATTTTTAGCATCGGATAAACTGTGCATGCGAAGTAACTTTTTTTTACGCAAGCTACATAGGATTTCGGTACGGAAATCCATTAGGCCTGGACTTCAAATCTGTGATTAGTGAAATATGTCTGAAGGGGCGTGCCCGTCCTCCGTACGCCAGAAGTTAAGTGAAAGTGGGTGGGGGGAGGCATTTAAATGGCCTAATATGGGCGCGGTTAGGAAAGTACACACGTACCTAAGCAACTTACGCACAAATATACGCACGTAGAGTTAAGGTTGCCCTATGGTAGCGGAAGTCGGCTAATATTCATAAGTGTATGGGGAGTGTCATGGGTGTTGCCTTGAAACTTAGGCGCATATATTTGTGAATCCGTGCGTACTTATTTCACACTTAAGTGTGTGCACAGTCCATAAATCCTACTGTAAGGCTGGGTACACATGGGGGGCTTTTTCAACAGATAATCTTTCCAAACACACAATCAAAAGACCATTTCAGCAGATATCTCACCAGTGTGTACTGTCCAAAGAGGCTCAAAAATCTTTGGAAACGTTCTGTGATCTTTTAATTTGATCTTTTGGAGCTCCTATTATGCCCGATCGACCATGGTAAGCTATTTTTCACTTATTGCAAGTGTGTCCTGTGTTTATTAGAAGATCTTTGGCTAGTACAAACTGGTGAGATATCTGCTGAAATGGTCTTTTGTTTGTGTGATTGGAAAGATTATCTACTGAAAAGCCCAGTGTGTACCCTGCTTAAGGGTTGGATTTAGTTCTTATGTACGATCCAGTATGTTGTATGAACAGAGTTCACGGATCCATCATCCACTTGTAGGAGAACAGATTAAGTGCCCTGTTCTTTTGCGTGCTATTTATGAATAGTTTATTCTCTATATTAGCCTCCGTTGCACAGAACTAGGTACCGTATTCAGAGATCCATTTTTGAGGGAAGTTCCGTGCGTATTTTTAGGATTGGATCAACTGCGCATGTGTAGTAAGTTTATGTGTGTAGTTTACGTTGACTATATGGACGTACATGTGACTCGCACTTGGGGATATACACACGGAAATCAGACGTACAGGAAAATTTGCGTAAAAATGGGTGGGGGAAGCATTTAAATGAACGCATGGAGGCGCAATTATCAAGAATCACACGGACGGAGCACATATACGCACGTAAGTGCACACGGAAAGATCAGAGTGGTCTATGGACTCGTAAGTTACAGACCACACGTTTAAGAGAGGGGAGTGTCGGGGTTGTTGATTGGTTGTGGTGGTTTCCTTGCTCCGGCCATGTGTATAATTGCGTACCTTTAAAAAACGGATCTCTAAATACGCCCCCATGTCTAAAAAATAAACAAAAAAAACAAAACATTTGACTGATGTAGATGACAATAATCTCTGTACGTCACTTTATAACTTGGACATAAATAAATAATTCCTAATAATTTATGTTTAAATAAACTGAAAAGAGACTGTATCCATTGGTAACACTGGAGGATACAGGTATAATTTTCATCACACCTCTTCTTCTGCAGATGAATGCAATAGAAGTGGATTACGGATATCAGCGATCTCTTATCTTTCTCTTCATTCTCTGTTTGTTCAGTTATATTCAGCAATATAAGATGAGGAAGCTATTTCTGTGCTTTTAATTTCCGAATATAAATGTCAGGAAAGAAAATTTATTGTCACTGCTGTGGTTTCAACAGCTGATCAAATCTCCCATAGACATTTCTTGCAAAATAGCCATATTGAAGCATTCAACTAGAAGTACAATATGCAAAAAACAAAACATATAAATTATAGATAAACAACCTCGAGATTTATAGACATGATTTTATTCTCTTTCTCTCTCTCTCTCTCTCTCTCTCTCTTCTTTTGTTATACTCTTCTTTAGTCTATCTGACAGGTGTCGTGTTAACATCCTTGTCAGAGGAAAGCCAATGTGTTAACCCTGTTGGCAAATTTACAGTCAGCTTTCCGGAGATTGGGAAGAAAAAAAAAAACTTCTCAATAGAGGGAACTTAAGACTAAGGACTAGATTTACTAAACTGTGGAAAATGGAAAAGGAGAGATGTTGCTCATAGCAACCAATCAGATTCTAGCTGACATTCTCTAGTAGTAAAGTGAGAACTAGAATCTGATTTAGTAAATCTAGTCCAAAGTTCTCAGTGGGTCAGGACACTTCTCATCTCAACCAAAAGAGTGATTTTTAGAGCGACACCAACTTCTTTAGACTAGGACTATGGCAATACTCCCATCATGTGCATACAGCACCTTCCCCCCAATACTCCCATCATGTGCATACAGCACCTTCCCCCCAATACTCCCATTGAGTGTCTCTAGCGCACCCCCGCCCAGTACTCCCATCATGTGCCTCAGTACTCCCATCATATGAAGTCCCATGGCGGCCGAGACTGGGAAATAAAGTCCCGCGGTCACAGGCTTCTTTGTGAACACGGGACTTCATTTCCCAGTCTTGGCCACCACGGGACTTCATAATCTAGCCACAGTCCCACTCGGAGGATACAGCCTGGTATGCCATCCTGGCCAAGGGGTAGATACGCCCCTGTACATACTAATAATAATAAATGGTCCAAACCTGGAAGTCAAAGGGCAAATAAAAATGAAATGAAAATTATTATAATTACAGATAGACAACTATACAGAGCGCTGTAAACCAATGTCAGGTTCTGCCCCCCTGACCATGACAGGAAAAACTCACAAACGCTAGCGCTAGATAGAATGACTTAAAAAAGGGAATGGCTCTGGTATATTCAAATAAATACCTTCACAAAAATATACACATATATAAAACCACTGGTAGGTGCAATAACTATTGAACTAGTTCATTAAACAGTATACAGTAGACAGTATAAAGATAAAGTATGGAGAAAAACTGTTAGATGAAAAATGTTCAAATAAAAAAAATGTTTACAAAAGAGTAGCAAGCAGATATAAGGAAACAATGGGCCTGATCCAGACCTACACTCATGAAACTCTCTGGTGTGTAGCGTATTTACACCGGCGTACCTATGATGCACTCCCCTCGGCCCTCCCCTTGGCAAACCCTACCCTAACTTTCCTGATCGCAACCGCGGGCGACCGTAAGCTCCTTGAGTAGTTATGACGCTTAGCACACCCGTGCTGTACCATTTAAATGCCTCACTCCGCCCTC
Source organism: Limnodynastes dumerilii (assembly GCA_011038615.1). Taxonomy (NCBI): domain Eukaryota; kingdom Metazoa; phylum Chordata; class Amphibia; order Anura; family Limnodynastidae; genus Limnodynastes; species Limnodynastes dumerilii. Next base: position 347,029 of record WWET01000819.1, read on the forward strand.
AAAGCGTAAATACGGGTTTCGCATGGCAGGCATGCCTCCTCCAGTGTAAATACGAAGCTGTTACGATCAAGGCCCATACGCTCAGATTCACAGAGCGTAACATGAGTGTAACATTTGCCCGCGCATGCGTAGTAAGTACAAATGACCATTTTTCCGCTTACGACCACCGTAAAAACGCACACGAGCGTAGGTCAGGATCAGGCCCAATGTCCCATATTAGAGTAAAGATACAACTACATACTATGCAATTTCCATGGTTACTGATATAAAACGCTTGTGTCACCAGGGACATATTGCAAGGTGCACACACAAACACACACTTGCTACGCAATATTTGGGCCATAAACTGCCCATGTGTGATGTGTGCCATCATGTTACCCTTAACCAATCAAATATGCATATTTCTAACTATAATAAATACACAGACCACCGATATTGGGAATTATATAAATTTTATTAATTACTAATTAATTGTTAGTAGTTGTTACTAACATGCTCCTAAGCGGAACAAATTATATAAGCTAAATTTTGATGGGGCCAAGAAGGCAAGTAACATTACAAGTGAACATGGCACATGAAAACGTCATAACCGTCCTTAAATGAAGAACCTTAACACCATAATTGAAGTTCAACAAAAGCACACTCCTCCAGCCTTCGGAACAACACCTCCTTTAAGTGTTATGCGAGACCGCCCAACCAGACGGGTCTACAACCTCGGGCACCTCCACCTCAAGTAGTCACGTCAAAGATAGTTACCCCCTGTAGCTACCAGTCACACTGCTAGTTGCGCTAAACTCTACAACTGTATATAACAAAACAACTTGCTTTCCGCTCACACACCACAATCAACCCACTAAACAGATCTAAATAGTACCATAATTAACAAGGGGAGGGAGGGTAGGCAATTTCAAGATGAGAAAGCAGCTCCCCCCAACACCAGCCAGCTTAAGAAATCTCTGAGGATCTCTTACCCACGACCCCTGGACCAATGAGAAAAACGGTGAGTAGCACCATTAAGCTCACCCACACAGGGAGTTTAATTTGCTTCTTGTTAAATAAATTAACCCTGTGCTTCCCTTACCCTACCAAACAACATGCAGCAACATTTTTATTGGTCAAGACTCCTGAAATAGTCCACATGGAAGTGTAAAGACTTGTTTAGATGTAAAAGAATAGATATTTTCTTTTATGGTGTTATGCATGACATTTATGGACATGTTTTGTTTGCTTATAAAAGAAAAATGGATGAGCACTGTGATCTACTAGATTAATTAAGCAAAAGAGGTATGTCTTAATATTGAGAGAATGGAAACAATTAAAAATAAATATAAATGTACACACACACACTACTACAATATAATACCAATAAGCAGCAGGCTAAGGGTGTGTGCTGACACCCTATATAAATCAGAATAAAGAAAACAAATAGCCGCGCTAGGTAAATATTGCGAGTCTGTGGGCCTGATCCAGAGCTACGATGTTACACTGAGCGCTGTAGCGCTCAGCGTAACATTGCTGCTCTGGCCCACCACTCCCCCTGTGCGGGCGGGGGGAGTGGTGGGCAACATCTGCCCGGCGCATGCGCATTACAGCTACGGCCGCCGTACTAGCGACAGCGGCTGTAGCTCTGGATCAGGCCCAAGGGGAGTGCATAGTAATTACGAGCGCTTAAATATGCTACGTGTTGAAAGGGAATGGGAACGTAGTTCTGGATCTACCCCAAAGTGTCCAATGTAAGATCCATGTTGGTAAAACTGACCAGCTGGGAAAAGGAAAATATCCTTTGTCCCTGCTGATAAGTCTGTTATGTGCCATGTAAATTTATGTAAAGAATGAGGGGTTAGGAGGCCTTCTAGAGCAATGTCACGGTTAGCACATTATTATGGTACACCTCTAACCATTTTCCAGTTTAAGGCTGTTTTTCACAGTTGTATCCAGATGTCTGGACTTTATAAGGAAGATTTCGGTACCTAGTCTTTCTGGATTGGGGCGGCTACGGAGGCTGCATGGGCCTGGCTTTCAGTTTCTGGCATCAAAGAACTAGGCCGTTGGAAGTCTAAGGCTAACAAGACTTATATCAGGTTACCTTGTGAAGAATGAGGCTGGTAGGCTGTTGTTTTGTAGTTGAACAGGGACTTAGGACTTGACTTTGTCAGTTTCTGGAGGCATGCTGCATTCTGTATGGAAGTTATCTTCTGCATGGGAGGCGGGCCCACTCACCATGTGTACAGGTATGCATAGTGGGAGGGAATAGCTATTTAAATCACACAGTTAAGGCTTGGCCAAGGGCTTTTGTACAATGCAGTGGGCCAGATTCAGACTACCAGACGTACAGTTGTGGTCAAAATTATTCAACCCCCACTGAAATTGAATGTTTTGGCCAGTTTGACTTTGATTTTGATCATTCAGTTATCTTGCTTACATTTACATGAAAGAGGCACTTGTAGGTCAGAGAAATATAAACTTAAGTTTATAATGAAATAACCACAAATGTCTTTTCTGTGCTCACATCATTATTAGTTTTTATTCAACCCCCAAGTGACATTCAATCTTAGTACTTAGTACAACATCCTTTTACAGTTATAACAGCTTTTAAACGTGAAGCATAGCTTGACACAAGTGTCTTGCAGCGATCTACGGGTATGTTCGCCCATTCTTCATGGGCAAAAGCCTCCAGTTCAGTCAAATTCTTAGGCTTGCGCACTGCAACTGCTTTCTTTAAGTCCCACCAGAGGTTCTCAATCGGATTTAAGTCTGGTGACTGCGATGGCCACTCCAAAATGTTCCAGCCTTTCCTCTGCAACCATGCTCTAGTGGACTTGGAGGTATGCTTGGGATCATTGTCCTGTTGAAAGGTCCAACGTCTCCCAAGCCTCAGGTGTGTGACGGACTGCATCACATTTTCATCCAATATCTCCTGGTACTGAAGAGAATTCATGGTACCTTGTACACGCTGAAGCTTCCCTGTACCTGCAGAAGCAAAACAGCCCCAAAGCATTATTGACCCTCCGCCATGCTTCACAGTAGGCAAGGTGTTCTTTTCGTCATATGCCTTGTTCTTCCTCCTCCAAACATAGCGTTGATCCATGGGCCCAAACAGTTCTAATTCAAACGTGCATGGAAAATAATAGGAACACCCACTATTAAATTACGTCCGTGCACATTTTAAGCGCGCACATTTTTTGTGCATAAGTTTGGTACGGAAATTGCGTACCTATGTTGAGTATGTAAATTTGCACATGATGCTGAGCTGTCTATTATTGCTATTTAATCAAGTAACTACAGGAAATCATTATGAACACTACATGTAATATTTGTAGAAAGTTTTACACTGTACATGTTACTGTGCAATTATTATTATTATTATTATTATTATTATTATAATTATGTTACCATTATTATTTAAATGTTTTCAAATTTCATACCTTACATTATGATGGGACTAATTAATTAATGTGGTTTTTTTTATATAATATACTGACTAAAGTGTGTGTAATATAGTCATAAATGAAATGCAGGCTGTAGGACACTAACTTAATGTCTAACTGTGTATATATAAATGACACTTAGTTTTATGTTTGTGAATACATTTCTTTTATTTTAGTTTACTAACTTTACAAATATTAAACATTTGTTAAAATGTTATTTAACCTATATTGACTATTGTGTTAAACTAATGAGTATTAATAAACTAGACAAAAGTTACATATCACATAAATACACAAACATGTAGCAAAACATTTTACCAGATAAATCTCATTCACACTGGATTGTTTATTAACCTCTGAGTAGCTTCTAAAGCATTGGTTTAATTAACAACAGGTACAGCATGTAATCTAATAATGAAAGCTTGCTGCCTTAAATTACAAAAGTCATGTGTTCTTAAGTTAAGTACAGAATATGAAAACCTAAATGAAAATCCGCAACTGAAAAGCTACCTTAAGAACCGCAGAGATGTGTTCCTAAGTTCAGCGCGCAAGTTATTAACCACGCCTTGAAATATAATTAGAATTCCATGTTCCTCCCAGTCTTCTTAAGTTAGGAGGACTGATGTAATTTCAGAGCGGAATTTTAAGTACGCAATTTGCGTTAGCAAGATCCATATGCAAATGGTTACTGCACATGCGTAGTTGAAAATCACGTAACTTACTATGCTTAAGTTACGTGTGTATGCAATTCTGAATCAGGTCCATTGTGCATAACATAAGTGCAAATGAAATTTACAAAAAAATTAAAATACAAAAAAAACTAAAGGTACAAACAAGATAAAATAAATTAAAGCAGAAGTTATGAGGGCAGGAGTGATGGTAAGCATTCATTTCAGTGGGCTGGATTCACTAAGCTAAGGGAAAGGAAGAGTGGAGATGTTGCCCATAGCAACCAAACAGATTCTACTGTAGCTCTTACTTTCCTATTACATGCTAGAAAATGTCAGCTAGAATCTGACTGGTTGCTGTGGACAACATCTTTACTTTTCCTTTCCCACAGCTTAGTAAATTTAGCCCGAGGTGTTTTAGATTCGATAAAGTTTCTAAAAGTGTCTTGTTTAACAAAAAAAAAAAATCTAAAATCCCTACTTAAGTTGTGTCAAACTTTGTTTAATAGAACTCTCTCAATAATGTTTTATTTTCCTTACTTTTTTCAAGCTCTTTGCAGTTATTTTTTTTTCTATTGATTAGATGTTCTTGAAATCTTTTGAAACTAATACTTAGACAAAGTGTGATCATTATATTATGTGAAACAGTTCAGGTAGACTTTTGGGCAGAACAGAAGGAACAATTTAATCTAACTACAAACATTAATCAAAGGACATTTTCAATAAAACACTACAATATTGACTTGCCTCTGATTATTAATTATGTATGTAGTTTGTTTCCTTTTTCTTGTTAAAGCTATCACATAATTCTGATCTTTTTCAGAAATGTTATAGCTAAAATAATATTTTGATCTTTGTTCAATCAATTTCTTGTTACTATATTCTTGTAACCAATCAATGTTTCCCAATTTTTTATTTTTTTTTATCTTAGTTTACCTTAAATATGTATTTGATGAATCCATACTTTTCATGTAAATTTAGCCTTTAATATTCACTGGGGGTAAAGGGGACAAGCCAACCATACCCCCAAATTATATGAGAGAGTCGATTGGGAGAAGAAGTTCTGCAGTCTCTACTGTTTATTGCATAGCTATTTTTTATATGCTTACATTTTTACATTTTTTCTCTCCAGGGAACTAAAATATTACATTGCAAAAAAATAAAAAAATAAATAGGGAATTGTAATCCTTACCCTAACACTCCCCTTCCATTACCCTAATTCTCACTTCCCCACAGCCTGACCCCAGGACTCCCCTCCCTGCAGCCTGACCCTAAGACTCCCTTCCCCACAGCCTAACCCTAAGACTCCCCTGCCCTCTGCCTAACCCTAAGACTCCCTTCTCCACAGCCTAACCCTAAGATTCCCCTCCCCACAGCCTAGCCCTAAGACTCCCCTTTCCACAGCCTAACCCTGAAACGCTCCTCCCCGTAGCCTAACCCTAAGATTCCCCTCCCCGCAACCTAACCCTAAGACTCCCTTCCCTACAGCCTAACCCTAAGACTCCCTTCCCCACAGCCTAACCCTAACACCCCTTTCACATCACCAACTCTGAAAAACCCGTGTTTTTCCAGGAAAGAGATGTCGGGTCAAAAAAAAGGACACATTTTTAAACACCAAAAACTCAGGAAATTCCCGGGTCGGACCCTTTCACATCACCAATGAATTTCCCGGGTCTGCCCTGTCTAGCAACTGTCAATTATTGTAGAAAGAAGCTCTTATTGGCTGCTTCACATGATGTCATTTAAAGGGGTCTTTACAGTTGCACACAATAATGATGTCAGTACATGGTGGCCATTTTAGCTGCATTATTTTGACGATGGCTGACAAACTAGTTGTTTCTAGCTCTGAGACCATGGCTTTGTTGATCATTTTGCTGTTTAAGACAGCAAATGACACCCTGTTGCAGCTAATTACATTGTGTGATATGGTTCATTGTGACATGGTGAGGAAACGGATGCAATTTCTGGTAGATTTCCGGAAGAGATGACAGCGATATTTGTGCAGGAGGAGTGCATACATTAAGGCCACTCAGCTTTCCATTCTGCGATACACCACCCTCAGTTTGTGGGCCCCAAACCGCAACCACGCTGAAGCTTTCTGGATTACAGTGGAAGCCTTTGAGGAGGATCAGCGGATTGCACACTTCCGGATGTCCAGTGGGACCTTTCAGTATATGCTCAATCTCATCTCCCCAGTGCTGACCAGACAGATCACATTTCCGGATCCCCATTCCACCCTGGAGGAGGCTAGCCATTGTCTTGTGGTGGTATGCAACTCCTGGGGAATATCGCATGACGTCCTGCATGTTCGGAGTTGGGATTTCGACCATCAGTAATCTCGTGCGTGAGGTAATGGAGGCTTTTCTGTATCAGCACTTTATCTGTTTGCCTGAGGGAGAGTGTCTGGATGACACCATTGCTGGCTTCCTGAGACGTGGCTATCCACAATGTGCTGGAGCGATCGACTGGACACACATCCCCATCATTGCCCCAGTGCAGATTCCAGCAAATTACCATAACCGGAAAGGCTGGCATTCCATTGTTCTCCAGGCTGTTGTTGACCAAAACTATTGGTAAGCATACGTTACAATGATAACACTAATTATACGTAGTGTAATGGAATGCTAAGGGTATACTATGTTCAGCTTCACAGATGTTTTTGTTGGCTGGCCTGGATGTTCTCATAACATCCACGTTTTGGCAAATTCTGAAATCTACAACCTGGCCGAGGAGGTTAGAGGAGTATACTTGTTCCCCAGAGAGGTAAATAAATAACTTAACCGCTGTACATCTTGTAACTGCTTAAACTTGCTATTATACCCCCTTTCCCTCCTGTACCTGCTTATATCACCTTCTATAATACCTACGCCCTGTCCCTCCTGTACCTGCTTATATCACCTGCTATTATACCCCCCTTGTCCTTTCTGTTTTTTTGGTATTATGAAATGAGACTGAGCATGCATAAATTTGAAATGTGAACTCTAAAACATTACAGAAGTCAAAGACTGTGAATGGAGTGGAGATCCCCGTGCACATCATCGGGGATGCTACATACCCTTTGCGTCGATGGCTGATGAATGGCTTCACACAGCATCATCATCTTTCGGCGGGGCAAGTGCACTTTACCCATACACTCAGCTTGGCTCAGATGGTGGTGGAAACACCTTTGGGCGCTTAAAAGTAAGGTGGCGGCATTTGTTAAAGCGCGCTGACATTGGCACCCAACTTGTGCCGCATGTGGTTGCTGCTTGCTGCATTTTGCTTAACATCTGTGAAATGCAAAAAGAACGCTTCCTACCTGAATGGACTTTTCTTGACTCAGAACTACCGGAGCCGTCTTCTTCTGAGCCAAGTGAGGGTGAACATTGCACCTCCATTGCGAAAACCATCCGCACAACCCTGTCTAACAATCTGAGTTATTTTTCTCAATAAAAACAATTTTTTTTTAAACAGAACCTCTTTATTACAAGTTGCAATTATTATTAGAACTGAAGCATATTAAAAATTATATGCTTTTTTTTTTTTTTTTAATAAAAGTGCTTTTTTTGTAAACGTATTTTAAGAACATATAAAAATATAGATCCATAGGTAAAAAGACAACGATATGTGGTAATACTGGTATAAGAAAAACATAACAACAAATTACAGTTGCTTATTGTGCGAGTAGTGCTCCGGATGATACTGCTGTTCTTGGGGAGGAGCAGGTATGTTTTGGGTTGATGGTGAATTTTGAGGTGGTGGAGGGTAAACATGGGGAGGGTAGGCAGGGAAAGGTTGCCCGCTTGCCTGGTAAGGTTGGCACAGAGAAGGGGATGGGGGAGGTTGGTATGTTTGCTGCCACCTCATACCTTGCACTATTCTTTCAATGAATGTCATATTGGCTTTACGGTTTTCTCTGGTGATGGTAGTGATTCTGTCGAGGAAGTTTTCTTGTAGCTGCCCCTCATTCTGGAAGAACCGTTTCATCCTCTCATCCTCGTTCTTCTGCATCGCCTTGTCCACTGTGTCCAGTTGTTCCAACATGGTTGCATTCACAGCTTTGGTTGCTATTTCCACCTTGCTCATGCGCTTCTTCCTTTTTGGAACGTTATAAACTATGAGGGGGGAAAAACGAATTACTTTATAAACATTGTCAGAGTTGTTATTTTATGCAAGGTTAAACAGCTGTTTAGTAAGCCATGTGCTTGAGGCCTCATTCCTCGTGCACTTCTTGCAAGCAGCAACAAATTGTTATACATGAAAATAACTTACTATTTACACGCAATCCTGTTGAAGTTGAGGTCTCATCAGGAGTGTTTGACTGTGTGGCATTGGCTATAGTTGTAAAAAAAAAAACACACATTACTATTACTGTTCTCATGCCTTTTTATTGCTTATTTTGAACATATTCTTAGCTTGTATAAATTGTTTTAGTTTTTTGTTTAGTGTTCTAGGGTTATAGATCGTTTTGAATTACATAGTTAGAGCTGGTTATATTGTTATAGTTTGGTTATTAGTAGTTTGTTTTAGCTAGTTATTGTTTATATAGTTGTAGTTATGGTTATAGTTATTTTTTAAGATTGTTATAGTTATAGTTTAGGTATTGTAGTGATTTAGCACATATATTAGGTAATAATTACATTTTGTTTATTATTACATTGTTTATTACTGTGCTGCTTTTATTCTACATATGGGCGTCTTTGACAGTCCCAGATATTTGCTCCCTTCTCTCCTCCTCAGCCCTTACACTGAGCAGCTCCTGCACCTCATCTTCACGCCTGTGTGCACCCACAATAAAAAAAAACTTGATACTTACGGTTTTGAGGCAAACTTTGCACGGGACCAGACTCTTCCATAACATTGTCTGAACTATCACCTATAAAACAATAACCAGCACATCAGCAGTGACGCCCAATACAACTGTTGCCCTCTTTACATTGACTTTGCCGGCACTTACTATGATGTGGCTCCAATTGTGTAGGGCCTGGCTCTTGTTCGATGGATTTTCTAGATCGATGAGCTATAAATACAATTAAAAACATTACTTCTAATTCCGATAAAAGACATTCTGGGAGATGGATACACATTTATCATCCAAAACAAGAAACATACCATGTTTGCGCACAGTACGCAAGGGGCCAGGCTTGTCAGAAACACCATGTGCTCTAACACCGGCAGAAACATCGACACATCAGCATTAACGGACAATACAACTATATCTTCCATGACATTGATAGTGCTGGCATTTACTATGATGTTGCTCCCCTTGGGCCTGATCCAGACCTACGGCAATGCGCCATGCTTAGTAAAGCACAGCGGTACAGCGTGTACTTCCTCAAACATTGCCCCCNGAAGGAGACTTACCTGTCATGGCTGGCTGCCGATTTCAAAGTCCCCAAAAGTAGTCACTGCGCATGCACCGGACTTCATTCATACGAAGTATGAATGAAAGGTCCTGTGATGACCCGGCAGATCATCACCGGATCTCGCAGGATGAGTAAGTAAATACTGTGAACGAAGCTGCCAGGCTCACAGTGAAGGTAACCGTGCCTGATGCAGCTTTCTTCACAGAAAAATGAAACTGTATGTAAATAAACCCCCTATATAATAGAAGATCAAATAATTATTGGCTGACTGGCCCAATTATCTTGTAGTGCAGTGGTTCCCAAACTTTCTCAGTTCGAGGCACCCTTAGGGTCTCCATATTTTTTTCAAGGCACCCCTAACACAAATATAAAGTAGAATACAATAGGAAATAGAAACATTCCGAGGCACCCCGGTGAGAGCGACACGGCACCCCAGGGAGCCGCGGCGCACAGTTTGGGAACCACTTTTGTAGTGTATTTTATGGAGCAAACTATCAGCATGCCAACAAAGCTGACTGATGCCGCTTTCACATCACCAGTTCTGAAAAAAACGGGTCTAAAAACCCAGGTTTTTCCGGGAAAGAAACACCAACACCTTTTTAAACACCAAAAACTCGGGAAATTCCCGGGTCGGACCCTTTCACATCACCAATGAATTTCCCGGGTCTGCCCTGTCTAGCTTCTGTCAATCATTGTAGAAAGAAACTCTTATTGGCTGCTTCAAATGATGTCATTTAAAGGGGTCTTTACAGTTGCACACAATGATGATGTCAGTACATGGTGGCCATTTTAGCTGCATTATTTTGACGATGGCTGACAAACTAGTTGTTTCTAGCTCTGAGACCATGGCTTTGTTGTTCATTTTGCTGTTTGAGACAGCAAATGACACCCTGTTGCAGCTAATTACATTGTGTGATATGGTTTATTGTGACATGGTGAGGAAACGGATGCAATTTCTGGTAGATTTCCAGAAGAGATGACAGCGATATTTGTGCAGGAGGAGTGCATACATTAAGGCCACTCAGCTTTCCATTCTGCGATACACCACCCTCAGTTTGTGGGCCCCAAACCGCAACCACGCTGAAGCTTTCTGGATTACAGTGGAAGCCTTTGAGGAGGATCAGCGGATTGCACACTTCCGGATGTCCAGTGGGACCTTTCAGTTCAGTATATGTCTCATCTCCCCAGTGCTGACCAGACAGATCACATTTCCGGATCCCCATTCCACCCTGGAGGAGGCTAGCCATTGTCTTGTGGTGGTATGCAACCCCTGGGGAATATCGCATGACGTCCTGCATGTTCGGAGTTGGGATTTCGACCATCAGTAATCTTGTGCGTGAGGTAACGGAGGCTTTTCTGGAAGCACTGTATCAGCACTTTATCTGTTTGCCTGAGGGAAGAGTTTCTGGATGACACCATTGCCGGCTTCCTGAGACGTGGCTATCCACAATGTGCTGGAGCGATCGATTGGACACACATCCCCATCAATGCCACAGTGCAGATTCCAGCAAATTACCATAACCGGAAAGGCTGGCATTGTTCTCCAGGCTGTTGTTGACCAAAACTATTGGTAAGCATACGTTACAATGATAACTTTATTTATATGTAGTGTAATGGAATGCTAAAGGTATACTATGTTCAGCTTCACAAATGTTTTTGTTGGCTGGCCTGGACGTTCTCATAACACCCACGTTTTGGCAAATTCTGAAATATACAACCTGGCCGAGGAGGTTAGAGGAGTTTACTTGTTCCCCAGAGAGGTAAATAAATATCTTAACCGCTGTACATCTTGTAACTGCTTAAACTTGCTATTATACCCCCTTTCCCTCCTGTACCTGCTTATATCACCTTCTATAATACCTACCCCCTGTCCCTCCTGTACCTGCTTATATCACCTGCTATTATACCCCTCTTGTTCTTTCTGTTTTTTTGGTATTATGAAATGAGACTGAGCATGCATATATTTGAAATGTGAACTCATGTGAAACATTACAGAAGTTAAAGACTGTGAATGGAGTGGAGATCCCCATGCACATCATCGGGGATACTACATACCCTTTGCGTCGATGGCTGATGAATGGCTTCACACAGCATCATCATCTTTCGGCGGGGCAAGTGCACTTTACCCATACACTCAGCTTGGCTCAGATGGTGGTGGAAACACCTTTGGGCGCTTAAAAGTAAGGTGGCGGCATTTGTTAAAGCGCGCTGACATTGGCACCCAACTTGTGCCGCATGTGGTTGCTGCTTGCTGCATTTTGCTTAACATCTGTGAAATGCAAAAAGAGCGCTTCCTACCTGAATGGACCTTTCTGGACTCAGAACTACCGGAGCCAAGTGAGGGTGAACATTGCACCTCCAGTGCGGAAACCATCCGCACAACCCTGTCCAACAATCTTTCTTATTTTTCTCAATAAAAACAATTTTTTTTTAAACAGAACCTCTTTATCACAAGTTGCAATTATTATTAGAACTGTAGCATATTAGAAATCATATGCTTTTTTTTTTTTTTAATAAAAGTGCTTTTTTTGTAAACGTATTTTAAGAACATATAAAAATATAGATCCATAGGTAAAAAGACAACGTTATGTGGTAATACTGGTATAAGAAAAACATAACAACAAATCACAGTTGCTCATTGTCCGAGTAGTGCTCCGGATGATACTCTTGTTCTTGGGGAGGAGCAGGTGTGTTTTGGGTTGATGGTGAATTTTGAGGTGGTGGAGGGTAAACATGGGGAGGGTAGGCAGGGAAAGGTTGCTCGCGTTTTACCGCAAACCCCTCCCTCCTTCATTAAACTACCTCCCCCCACCCACCTACACTAATATAAGCGCAGTAACGGCGAGGGACGCCACCTCAGCCATTACTACGGTGATACTACGGAGTTAGGCCGGCCAACATCTGGCCGGCACATGCGCATATCGACCTGGGTCGACCGGAAGTTCCCCTTTCACATCACCACCAAATACCTGTGTTTTTGCCGAGAGCCAGATTTTTGGCGAAAAACCCGGGTATTTGGTAGTGATGTGAAAGGGATATAAGACTTCCCTGCCCGCAGCCTAACCCTAAGACTCCTATCCCCGTAGCCTGACTCTAAGACCCCCCTCCCTATGCACTTCTCTGTAACCTCAGTTTCAGAATGAATCAATGGGTAAGTATGCTGAAATATAATACTTATCCAATCATTAAAGAAGGTTTTCAATTAGACATTTTTTCAAAATAGAGGCAGCCGAAAATGAGCTTTCTGCCTATATTTTGACAACTGAACTTTCATTCTTCAGATTGCATCCCATGTCTTACAGTACATCAGTGAAGCTAATAAGCATGATTAAGGTCTTCCATATAATAGGGCCAATTTCAGGACCGGCCCTAGCCAATTTGGTGCCCTAGGCAAGATTTGGTTGATGCCCCCTAGCAGATAATCATCTCTGCTATTAGAGGGTCACAGTGGAGGTACCATGGTGCCAGGGCAGGCAGCTGGCTGAAGATCGGCACCGCTCTGCTTTACAAGGGGGAGGAGTTGCTACACATGTGCTGGGTTTCCTCTTCTGCCCTGGGGTGCCCCCCTGACAAGGTGACGCTATAGGCGACTCGTCTGTACTGCCTATAGCTATGGCTGGCCCTGGCCAATTTACTAGACTCCACTCTATGTCTGCGGACTGTGAACAGAGCCATCGTGAGGAATTTGGGGTCCCTCCATAAAGCAATCTAGCTCCCCCTCCCAGACAGACAGAGAACTTGACATGTCTAAACTATGGTGTTGGTGCTTATGAAATTATTAAACTACTGTTATTTTCAGTCTCACAGCCACCAGTATGTGCCACATTTAAAGCCCAGGCATAATAAAAACAAATATGGCTATTCAATGTGTGATCGAAGGAACATTGGGACGGATCCAGAATTAAGTACGAACAGTGCTTGTTAGTCTCTGCACTGAACTTACACAGAGTGCTAACCTATATTCTGAAATCATCTTGCATGTACAGAACTTCTGTACCCTGGACAATACTTTCACTTTATTCACACACCTTACCTAAAACAGGGCGTAATGAAGGACTGATTGTTAGTGCTTATCCAAGCCCTTACAATAAGATTTAAATACTTACCCCCGCCCATGTACACATATACGCAAACTGTACACATAGAGTAAGTACAACTTCTGAATGCGTAAATGGCCTTTCATGCTAATTATGCATCTGGTTCATTATTGGGACGTGAAGGGGTTCACTTAAGTTGTATGGTTATAGTTATGGTGTGTTCACGCAAATAAGCCTAGTCGAGACCCATGCCTAGGTAAATCATCAGAAGCATGTTGCATTAAAAAAACATTTATTTCATTAAACAGTTATATTTATTATATATTTCGTGCATTTGCCTTGTCAGATGCCAGGAAATATATTTTAATTTTTGTGAGCGGGGAAGGGGGATGGGGGGCTGACTGCTAATGTATGAGTTCACTGTCATGTGGATAAAGGTAATAATTCTTATTTGCTCAAATCTTTTGTACAATGATGCTTAAAAATATTTAAACTAAGTTTAAAAATAAAATGGTGATTTTATATAATTGCACCCCCTAGTGGCTGTGTAAATAATATAATACATTTTCACAATGACTTTATTATATGAAGTGTCTTACTACTACACTAGCTACTGGCGCGGTTACATTGCTCGTGTCTTTCTATGCGATGAAGAAAGTCACAGACATGATTATGGAACGCTTCTGCTGTTCTTAAAGTTTGCTGCACAGTTTGTAAAAAAGAGAAATGGGCTTCATGAAAGCCCAGGTTGTTAGAAAAGGTCACAGAGACAGAAGAAGCGTCAGAGCACTTTTTTGAGGAAGCCATTATGATTTAGTTGAGCACTGAGATTGCTGATATAAAAGGAACATGTTTTAAAGAAACAGTGTAAGGAAATAATACAATAGAAGAGTTACCATTTAGAAATCTATCAAAATGGCACGGAGTATTTTTAAAGTCAAATTGGGGAACAGGGATACTGAAAGTGAATACAGAATTAAATCCCCAATAGTTTGATATTTTTATTCAGCATTAGACAATATAGCAGTAATGGTGGGGATAGTCTGGGCTGCAAGACATCCCGCAGGTCACGGCCCGTGGAGCAACGCCTGGGAGAGGAAGGATGAATGTAAGTAGGAAACAGGAGAGATCGAAGCAAGGTGGAGTAGGAAGCAGGAAGAGACTGACCAGTGACAAACGACGAGGAACATATAACAGAGACCATGGACAAGAAGGGAGTGATGGGACTGACAAGACGGTCTTGACTAACCAGTATTCACTCACACACACTTAGACGGTGGAAACCCTGAAGGGTGAACAATAACAGGCACACAGGATAGGCAGGGTACAACAAGGAGGATATGACACTAAGGAGGGAGAGAAGGTAATAGAAACACTGAGGAAGCAGGCAAGGAACTGAGCAGGATCAGAATGGAGCACTCAAGAACGCTGGAAAAAAGCACTAGGCAAGAGAGAGAGAGACAAGGAAGCAGACACAGACACTGAAACAGAATCTATAACCAGCACTGGCCCTGCTGCGAACTGATATAGAGGCTGCTAGCCTCTGATAGGCTAGCAGCAGACCAGCCTCCAAATGTGGGGGAGCGTCCATTGATAAAATAGAGAAGGGAGTGCGCGCCCGCCTGAGGATGCGGCAGCGCTACCACGTGGACAGCACCGGCCATGCTAGGGGAGTGTCATGGGTGTTGCCTTGCTACATGCGTGCGTAAAAACGGGCACGTAGTAAATACGGATCTGTGAATACAGTCCTAGATGTATTATAGTAATATTTAAATAAAACATAAATCTCAGACCGCATTTACGCAATCTACGTAAGGAAAAGAAACGTAGATAATGTAAAAAATGTACGACACATGCGCAGTAGGAAAAAAACGCTAAACATAGTCTGCATATGGCCCTATATTTGTAAATAGACCCTACTGTAAGGTCAATTTATAGTTAAGGTTATATTTAATATGGGCCAGTAGATGTGTTTAATGATATTAATGACATGCCATCTCTAGTGCCCTAATATAACCCACATGTGTCTAATGGCAGTATGAAATCATTGCTGATTTGTGGTAAAGTATCTTCAGCCTGAATGTAATTGTCCAGCTTCTCGTATCACCAGGAAGGTGATCAACCAAGAGAATTGCAAAGGCACAAAGGGAATTGCAAAATGGTGGGAATGAAGGATACATCTGTGGTATCTACTCCAATACCTGGCATGGTAAATGTGGAGAAAGATAATTTCTTGTAAGTGTAAGTGTTTTTTATTTTTAGGTAAGAAAATAGGCCATGGAAATAGACCCCTTTATGGGCTTCTCAGCCAAATAGCTCCTTCCAAAATATGGCTCAAAAACTGAAGAAGTTATTTGTAGGTTACAAAACTTGAAAACAATCTCAAAATATTTTTTATTTTGCTTTTTTGTTTTGTAGACGCTAGGGATAGAATTGCTATTACCTCTGTGGATATCTACTTCAACGCACCGTATGGTATATAGCTATGATAAGTGAACAGATCTCTGTATCTGCTATAGCGCATTGTAAATTAACTACAAATTCAGCTGTCTTTCAATTTTAAACTCCCCTTTGAGTGTATATTTACCTTACATGTTTATTTTAGTATATTTCGCTGTTATTTACAATCAATATTTGAAAATTATAAATATAAGTATTTTTGACACTCTGGAAAAAGTTGCACTGGATGTGGTTTAATTCCTATGTGGCTCCTTTGGATGACTGACCCACCAGGGAATTTTCTTGATTTATTACCTCAACCAGCCAAATTGTATGCCCTATTTTGAATTAGTGGAATTTGATATATAATATATTTGGGGGAATTCCAGAAGACTAGTGCAGATATCTTTCTCTCTTCAATCTCAAAATATTATTTATGTTATAGCTATTCGCTTGCTTGGGAAAATGGGAATAATGATAAAGTGAATTAAATACAAGATGGTTGTTGGGAATTACATCCACCAAGACATTAACAGCCTATTCTTTAAGTCCTGTAAGTTGTGAAGTTGGTCTCAGACTTGTTTCTCCAGCACGTTTGATTGGATTGAGATCTGGGGAATTTGGAGGTCAAGTCAATACTTTGAACTCTCTGTCATGTTCCTCAAACCATTCCTGAAACACTATTGTAGTGTGGCACGATGCAGTATCCTACTGGAATACATTGTCCTGGAGGGGTACAATTGGTCTGCAACAATGTTTAGGAAATATCAACATGACAGCAGAACACCAGAGCATTATCTGTCTCTACTGGATTGCATCCTTCGCCTGTCAGGGTAGTTTGGTTGATCGGTGTATATACAGTATGTCATCAAATGCTGCCACAACACTGCAGCCCTGCATCTGCTTATAACACATTTACATGTAGAGTGGTGCAGCTGCGTGTTGGCCTCCATGTACCAGTGCCCTGCACTGTAACACCGCTTAAATGAGTCATGAGCTGGGGCTGGGCTCATCTATTTTAGACAGTCTAACAAAAAAGTAATCCAAAATAACTTGTTCATAGACAATAAAATACAAGTTTAAAGCTCTACAGTCAATCATGGCATCTACTGACTTGTATTTCACAATGCAATGAATTGAGATTTATAGGGATCTTTATACACTGAGAGCAACCTAGTGAGTGCAGCATAGTACAGAGAGCATCCTATTAACTGCAAGCAAAACCCCAACCCATCATAGTGACTATTAATCCACACAGATTGTAACATATAGTCCTCTGTTACATACAGACATATAATGACTATCTCTTAGAACAGTGCTCCTCAACCTTTTTTCCCCCTCGGCACACCTAAGCCCTTCCCAGAATTCCCTCAGCACACCAAAAGCAAAATATACAAAAAGAAGCAGGAATTACTATGTTCATACACAGAAATTTCATTTAATTGTTATTTTTTATTTGTTCAATTTTACATCGCATCCCCAGTAGCCCCCACTCATCTGTCTTCTGCCTCCCCAGTAGCCCTTATCATGTGTCTGCAGTCTCCCCAGTAGCCCCCATTCAGGTGTCTCCAGTCTCCCCAGAATCACCAATCATGTGTCTCCAGCTCTCCCGTATTCCCCATTCATGTATCTGCAGCCTCGCCAGTATCACCTTATTTCTGTAGGGCAAGGTCTTCCAGTGCTTTTTCTCCGATTGTAGGCATTGTAGCGCGGCACATTTAGGAACATCCTGTGGCACACTGGTTGAGGAGCACTGTCTTAGAAAGTGTCGGCGCATAAGAGCCACATGGCCCATCCAGTCTGCCCAGTTGTTTATTTAAAACTATACTGATCCTAGACCATATTTACTCTCAATTTAGTTTGAGATTTAGCATATCGTTATATTTATCCCAAGCATGTTTACACTGTTCTACTGTGCTCTTTGTACTAAACAAAAGAGAAGGACTGCTGGATGAACAATTTCCTGCACATATTCATACAGTGCAGACCTAATAGTACCATAGAAACCTATATGTGAGGATACAATATAGAATCCTAGAGAGTTCCAATGATGAGGAGCAACATAGCGAATATGCTGATGACAGAATTGACAAGAGGTAACTGCAGGGTTGCCGACTTTTTAAAGCTTCCCTCCGGGAGAACCCGGAGGGAAGCCATAGATTTCTGCAAGGGGGCAGGGCTTAATGAGTGATTTATGCAAATGATGTCATTAAGCCCCACCCCTGTCACTCTCTCCTGTAATCCCTAGCATTACTAGGGATGTGCAGGGCATGATGATATCATTTAGCTCTGTACATCCCTAGTAAAACTAGGGATTACAGTAGTTATGCACTGCTGGGGGGGCTTGCGGGAGATTTGACTGCTCTCCCGGGATACCGGGAGAACTCCCCAAATATCGGGAGTCTCCGGGACATTCTGGGAGAGTCAGCAACCTTGGTTAACTGACTTGGGATAAAGGCAACAATGAAGTTGTCTTGACATTGACATTGCATTTAAAACTGCACCAAAAAGAATGCAACAAAACACTGTATATTTTACACTCCTAGGGCTAGATTTACTAAGCTGCCCATAGCAACCAATCAGATTCTAGCTCTCACTTTCCTATTACATGCTGGAAAAAATTAGCTAGAATTTGATTGGTTGCTATGGGCAACATCTCCACCTTTTCCCTTCCCGCAGCTTAGTAAATCTGGCCCCAACACCTTTTCGTTTTAATTATACTGGATATAATTTCCTGAGTTTGGCTATCACACTCCATTGTAACCGAAGTACAGACCTGAAGGATTCCCATGTTACTAGACTATATATATAACCTGTCATTCAGATACTCATTGCTTAGGCCTGCTAGGAGCACAGTAATCAATATTTATCAAAATTGGTGCACAACAAACTGCAGAAAAATCTGCTTCCTCCTCCGGTTTGCTACTCAATCCTTGAAGGTCTAGGCTCATGTTTATGGATTTGCTGTCATGTTTGTGACCTCTAATCCTTGACTTTAAATGACTATTCTCACACATGAAGAGGATGTTTTATTATTTTCTACGCCTTAAGAACCTGTTCTCAGCTTTGCAGTGACAGCTTTTCAGCGCGTATATACACAAATGTATTGTCTGTATTGTGTCGACTGCAGTTTGGATCCATAATGCATCTATCGTATCCTGTTTTAAAATGATCTCTTCTTATTTTCCTCTCTGTTGCACCTGTATCCCATTTTCAGCAATTTCTTCATTATGTCTTTGGAAGTTAATATGGTTTTTAAGTAAACGACATGGCATATACAGTATCTTAACAGCTTTGAAACTGCAGGGCAGTGCTTTTACCTCCTTTTGAAGAGTTAGGTGTGAGCTGTAAAATGTTACATTTGCATAATTTTAGCTTTCTCTTGTTCTGTTGCTCTCAGCAGGACACAGTACAGTCAGTCGCTTTTAAACTAAATCTTCACTTTCAGTGGTTTTTAAAATAATTATACCTGCATGTTCATGAAAGGCAATATCTAATAGAATCCAGACATTTTTTTTTTTGCTTTATTAATTTCATTTTAAACATATTATTCATACCAATCTGTTTTCCCCCCAAGAGTATATAATATCACTGTTGACCTTATTTTTAAAGTACTGTTCACTTACATCATAATGATTAATTGGATAAATATCCAATTCGGCTAGGTCATAATTTCAATCCTTTTAAACACAATGAGCAGAAAGAAAATGGGTACCTAAAATGTCATGCAATGTACTGGTTGTAATATTTTATTACTTATATTAGATATAAATCTAAAAGTATATTATACTTAATCTTTTGCCAAATTTGTATAAATATAGTTATGCATTGGTCAAGGTATTACATATTTAACTGCATGCTACCATGTAATCCTCTGATAACTTGTTTGCTGCACTTTTTTAATACAAGATTATTTTTTTTTTTTGCTGTAGTATAAGGATATTGAAACAGCAGGTTGAGGTTAAGACTCACATAACACATCTGCACTAGTTGAAAATAAATGCCTCCCCCCTTCCCAATCATCCCCCGATGTAAGACTCTAAGAAGATAGACACACTTTGTCTTCAGTAGACAGGATATAGGACTAAGACTGCCCTTAGGTAAAACCAGGGCTTTGGACACCAGGACCCATTGGAAAGTCATCATCTAGGTGAGATGTGCACCTCGTACCACCCTGGCCGGCCAACCCCAGGAAGTGGTGCCCTCTGGAAATCTTAAGTTGCAGGTCTGTTCACAGAATTTCTTGTCAGCGAAAGGAATGCACTCACTTTCCCAAACAGAAGGCTGGATTCAACTGGAATTTGGCATCTGAATCTAGTTCATTTTTGTTGTCTATTCAGCTACAAATATAATTTTGTCAAAGAACAAAAATAATGTTATAAACTGAAGAAAGTCAAAATCCTTTCAAGCCAAGACAATAAACTCATTTATAAAGTAATATTGTGAGGACAGCAATTGTAATAATGATCTAGGGCCATATTCAGAGATCCGTTTTTGACGAAAGTTCTGTGTGTATTTTTAGCAACTTAGTTGCTAAAGTTTTAGTAACTTTTATGCGCCGTCAACGTAGAGGATAAGCGCGGAAATGCCTAAGGGACGGACTTGTGAATCGGGCGTGGAAAAATCCGCACCTAAGTCCGACGGAAATATACGGAACAATACATTTGTTATTGATGATTCTCAGGGAATTCCATTGTTATAATTTAAGATAAATGTCCACATTGCATTTTTTTCCGAACTGTATCAAATGAGTACTCGTATTCACTTGTTAGCTGTTTTTTGCTTTACCTTCTGATTCAACACATTTCAAACCATCTATTTTGGGCTAAGGTCAACTATCACTCCAATACTCCTAATAATTCAATAGCTCTTACACAGCCTGGCAATGTTTTGGGGATTATTGTCTACAGTTATAGTCCAGCTAAGCAGATACTAAGCAAGAATACTGTGGGAGCCATACTGTTTACTTATGCATTTAGTTAGAAATAAACTTCCAACTTTGTCACTGTCAGAGTATAACCACACCATCACATCTCCTCACCTCCCATTTTAGTGTTACTCCTAGTCTGCAGATTAGACTTCCACATGCAATCAGATTAGCATTCAACATCCAAGGCTTCAAGAGTCCTCTAAAAAGAAATTGGTTTATTCTCTGTTTTATGCAGTACTTTTATGTCTTCCAGGTAATAACTCTGGGCCGGATTCAGATTTAGTAACGTCAGGTGACTTACGCACGCAAGGTGCGTAAATCACCCGACTTAATTTACTATAGTAATCCTAGCGTAGCAACGACTTACGCACGCAAGGGCATGCGCCCTCCAGATGTTACGCTAGGGTTACTATAGTAATCCTAGCGTAGCAACAATCGGACAGAACTTTGTTCCGTCCGAGCCAATTTCCGAGGAATTGGCTGTGCTTCTCCTCCACCTGCTAAAGTGGGCGGGGGGAAGCAAGTAAAGTGTACAGTGTGGGAGGGGGCTCCCACACTGTAGCAGATCAGTGGTCATACGAACCGCTGATCAGCATGATTGAGTTAATGCACGATTGAGTTAATGCAGGCTTGCCATAAAGCCCGGTGCCATAAAGCCCACATGACTGGGACCAGATTCAGACTCCCGCATGCGTTCCGTGCGTGCGGGGGTCAGTAATAATGCGAGACAGAGGGTAGTGCACACCCCCTGTCACTCCCCTCTGTCGTGCGGGCTTTATGGCAGTTTACGCTGCCATAATCGTGCATTAACTCAATCATGCGATTCAGCGGTCTGTATGACCACTGATCCGCTACATTGTGGGAGCCCCCTCCCACATTGTACACTTTACATGCTTCCCCCCGTCCACTTTAGGGGGCGGAAGGAAAGCACAGCCCATTTTCCTTGTTACTATAGTAACCCTAGCGTAACATCTGGAGGGCGCATGCCCTTGCGTGCGTAAGTCACCTAACGTTACTAAATCTGAATCCGGCCCCTGGTCCTCTATACTCAGGCACTTAGTATGGGTCCACATGAAGATAAAACAGCAGATGGACACTTCTCATTGCCAAACATTGGAACACTCTGTTCATTACCATAAAAGCCACTACCATAGGAACAGTACCTTACAGTACCTTCCCCCTTAAAAAGGTGATTTATTGACTGGAGATAACAAACCTTTTTGGAAACTGCCCAACAATCTCAGGGCATGGACACTTTCAGTAGCCAGCCAAAGTCTTTTCTCAGGGTTATAGCTTTTCCAGTCCATAAAAAGTGTAATTTACCCCTATCTTTCCTAGAATCCAAAAGTTTGTTTACTTCAAATTCCTCACTAGGATAAGTCTCCAAAACCAAATGGTGAGAAGGTAGTTTATGATAATTACTGGCTTAAGAATAGATATATTTAAGACATCATAGATCTTTAAAGAGGCTGTAGTTTCAACCTAAATGTAACAGGATTAACCATAGAAGAGATGGAAAAAGATTGATGTACCTTGTGCTAACTTCATGGTGGAGACCCATAATTTCAAATTCTTGGTTGACAACCAAACCTTATCACTCATCTTCAAAGCAATTTGCCTCTTTACATCCATGATAGACTTATAACGAATGGATTACAAAGGTTCTCTATGGTTTGAGACCAGATTGAGGCAAAGTTATAGACTATAGATTTCACCAGCATGATCGAGACAAGGACATTTGAAATACTGCTAATAAAAGTGTGATAACCAAAAACTGTCAAGAAAGGAGAGTAACTTAGGGATTCATGGTAAAGACTTTTGGTGTGTGTCCTGATTATCAAACACATAATTTCTTAAAAACAATAGGTCTTCATTCGCTTTCTTCATCTGGCTATATGATTTTTCTTAAAAACAATAGGTCTTCATTCGCTTTCTTCATCTGGCTATATGATTACAGTTGATAGCTCAACAATATATTAAGATTAATTCCTCGTTCAGAGCAAAAACATGTCCTATGCCAAGAGATTAATTGAAACCTCTGATCAGAACCAATTTCCCTCGAACATCCATGTAACCAAAAGACCTCTCTAATAAAGCATTTGATCTCTGTTAACCCCTTGTGGGTTTCCGCTGTTTGCTTGTGTGTGTGATTGCCCTGGTTAGTTTAGTCTGTCTTGTCAGTCCCGTCTGTTCCTTCCTAGTCTGCTGTGTCTGTTTAGTGTTTTGTGTAGTTTGTTACAGGTCAGCCCCTGCTGCCTGTTTCCTCACACTCCTCTGTCTTACACTCACCTGTCTGACTCAGGTCAGACCCTGCTGCCTCTCTCCTCACACTCCTCTGTCTTACACTCACCTGTCTGACTCAGGTCAGACCCTGCTGCCTCTCTCCTCACACCCCTCTGTTTATCTACCTGTGCAGTACTTACCTCTGGCACATAGTGCCTTGCCTCAATTTACCTTTACTCTGCACTATCTCATGGTACATAGTACCACAGTTGCTCCTTACCTGTCTGCTCTAAGGGTGTATTCTCTCCTATCTCCACACACGGTACTCCAGGGGTCGCGACCTACTACTTGGGGCGCAGCCAAGCCCAACCCCACCACCAGGGGCAATGGTGAACACCACCCGAAGGTAGACCTTGCATCCTGGTGCTACTATGCGTCACACCCTAATATTTACCTTGTCTGTCTCAGTCTTGCCTGTCTGTATTTTACCTGCAATCTGTACCTTGCCGCAGATATTCATAACATTTACCTGCAATCTGTACCTTGCCGCAGATATTAATAACACAGAGCAAAAACATGTCCTATGCCAAGAGATTAATTGAAACCTCTGATCAGAACCAATTTCCCTCGAACATCCATGTCACCAAAAGACCTCTCTAATAAAGCGTTTGATCAGATTAGGGGCAGAAAAGTATTTCAAAATATTATGATTTATTATTAATAATAATAATAATAACGGCCGTAGTTCTGGATCCGGACCAATATTAGTGTTAAATATTTGATTGTGATTTGGAATGAATATATTAGGATATCTAATTAATTTATTAATGTATATATTAAAATAAGAGATCATTCCAAATATAGTGAAATAATATTAATATTGGAGATACTTTTGTGATATATTAGTAAATATTATAATTCACTAAGTAGGGACATATTATTGTCATTTTTTCTTACTTTGTTTCTCTACTATATATTTCAATAGTTCCCTTTATTTTTGGACCTCCTTTGTTTTAATTTATGCATTAATAAATGTAATGTCTTAAGAAAAAAAATTGTATATCAAATATTTTTATTGTGTTTTTTGTTTCAGTAAGATATGTTATTCTGAACACAAATGTTTTATAATGTTCTGACTAGTGTTACTGCAATGCGACAAGTATTCAACTGGTTCACCTTATAATTTATTTGGTATTTTTTTCTCATGTTTGTGATGAAGGCACACAGTGTTGTATGAGTCTAAATAGCAGATTACGCTTGCTGCTTTGCAAATTTCTGTGAAACAACTCATTGATCGTTCAAGGATTCCTTCCAGGATTGGTATAAGCCTATCAAAAGAATATTGGAAAAGATTTTCTACGAAGGCATGCTGTGTGATATTATACTTCTCTTTCGAAAAAAGCTAAACGCTTTGAAAATCAGGGCAAAAGAGCTATAAGCTGCTATGAAACTTTACAAAAGGTCACATTGAATACCACATATAATAACATAAAGAAAATAGTGAATTGTACAAAAGCTTCAAACTTTTTAAGAACTTTTTCAATTTGAAAAACATTGCATTTTTATTTTGAAATAAATATTTTCATGACTAAGGATTTACCGTTGGGTTATATGTTCTGTTGAGTTTAAATTTAAATAAGGATCTTAATCTGTCTCAATTATTTAAATGGATTTAATTTATTTCAGTATGATTTGTCGGTACAATGGTCTTTATTTTGACCATCGTACTACAGCTGAATGCAGACTGCCAGTAATTGATTTTTAGAAAGCCATGGAGATGCAGATTCTCCAACATGGCCCCTTCCATTAAGTACAAAATACTTCACTCCTGAGATTTCAACTGTAACTCACCTGGTTGTAAATACATTTTTCACTTCAATACAGGTGTTTACCATAGTAACTGATTGTTGGAAGCTTAGGAGTGGAGTATTTTGTACTTATTGGAATGGAACAAAAAGGAAACAGCGCTAAAAACTACTAAATAAATTAGCTGAATGCGCCAGTAATTGATTTTTAGAAAGCCATGGAGATGCAGATTCTCCAACATGGCCCCTTCCATTAAGTACAAAATACTCCACTCCTGAGATTCCAACTGTAACTCACCTGGTTGTAAATACATTTTTCACTTCAACACAGGTGGTTACCATAGTAACTGATTGTTGGAAGGTTAGGAGTGGAGTATTTTGTTCTTATTGGAATGGAACAAAAAGGAAACAGCGCTAAAAACTACTAAATAAATTACTGCTGGCTCTGTTGAAGAAGCAACAAACGGCAACCTAAGATCAAACAAATTATATTTTATAGAAAGTCTGCTGGGCAGACGAAACGCGTAAGCGGAGGATACACGTGTAGCTGTTTATCTGTACGAGCTCTGCACATTGCACTCTTGCACTTTTGACTGAACAGTGGACTGCATAAACACTTTGAGCAAATACGGCAGTGGAGAAATTGAATCCCCGGGCTTAGGGAACGGAGCGGTGCCGTTTGGATAACATGAGAGAGGCTTCTTTGTCCGCATATAATTGAAGGTGGCCACCGGATACATCATTTATGCTGCAAATCTCATACGGCTGGTAAAGAAGGATTGGGTGCTTCAACTTACAACTCCCGGAAAACGGGTAATACCCACCCCTATGTAGCCTACTATTGAATATTGAAATTTGTGAACTTTTCATACATCTTATCATCTCCAATTGCCTTGCCATTTGTGTTTTTCCCGTGGTGGAATTTGCATGGGATGTGAGCCTGTGGAATTGATTCCCTTACATGCACATAAGCTCGTATGTAAAAATATTTTATTTCAGCTTCAGCACGGTTTTAGAATGTTGATTGTATAGTGAATAAATATAATTTGTTTGATCTTAGGTTGCCGTTTGTTGCTTCTTCAACAGAACCAGCAGTAATTTATTTAATCGTTTTTAGCGCTGTTTCCTTTTTGTTCCATATATCTTGCATTTATAGGTGGTGGCAAACCCCCTAAAACAGCTAGCGCCTTAGACCCATATTTTTCTACTTATTGGAATGGGTCATGTTCGAGGGTCTGGAGATGTGATTCCTGGAGACGTCTAACCCTAACCTTCCCATTCTTTGGCCCTAACCCTAACACTTTATGTCCCACAGCCTTACCCTAACCATCCATGCCCCACAGAATAACCCTAACTGTTCATGCCCCACAGCCGAACACCAAATGTATAAGCCCTGAAGCCTAACCCTAACTCTCCATTCCCCGCAACCTAACCATAAACCTAATGGATACCCGCTCCCAATATTAATTTTCTAATTTCAGCCTTTTTCAATTACTAATAAAGCCGCCATTCATCTGGCATTTTCATCATGTTCAAAATTTGGCCCCTCGGACCGGCAATCGCATCCCAATTTATTTTATGTCTCTAGAGTTTATAAGTTAATATATTTTCAGCAAAAGTATTTAGAGAAAATATATCAATTAGAATAAAGCTTTCCATTCCAATGCTTTACATCTCTTCTAAATATTCCTTTTTTGTTTTACATGTTTAGTTGTATAAATGGTGTTTTTCTTTCCTGTTGCATAATGTTACATAATTTACTGAAATAATAAATGAAAATCTTAAAATGACAAACCTGTCTTAATTGGCTGTTCTCTGATTGGCACCTAAAAGTCTCTTCAAGGACAGATGTTTACAACAGAGAAGAAGGTGTTTATTTCCGAAGGAGACCAGAGATATTGAGTTAATGAAGATGGTGGTGATAAGCTGAACAAAATAGGTTTAGAAATAATGTAGCTATTATTGTCTAATTAAACACAATCTTTAATTGTTTCCACAAGAGTAGGGGTGACTGAAAGGAGAATAAAATAAAATAAAATGTAATGAATTTGCCATTAAAATTGTGATACGGAAATATTTCTAGCACCTAGTTCCTCAATAAATGAAAAATACTTCTTCCAAAATGTTCTGACAAATCATCAAAATAATAAATATTGTGTCCGCCATATAGAATTGTGCATGAGTGCAACGTGAATTCAATATTGATCTGCATCAAGAATCACATTTTCTGACCTTTTTAAGGTTCAGAGGGGCTTCTTATGGTGGGGTGAGATTTTGGGGGAGGGATAGTAATTTTATAATATAAGCATACCCCACTTACGTCAGCCTATCAAGAATTTCTATTCATCCCCATTTTAAGTGATGATGGGTCAAAGATCAAATAGGTAGGGGCCTATGTATGAACAAGATGAGTGACCACCAATGAGCTCGCACAGAAGTCTAGATCCATCTGATCCAGGTCCTTAAACATATGAATTTCTACTATTCTTACTTTGGACCAAATTCACACCTAAGAAGCTTATCCTTCTTAGGTGCGTATATATTTAAGAATTCTACTACGGCGCATGGGTAATCCTACTGACTACACAAGCTATGTAGCATTTAAGAATGTAATTTAACTACATGTGTTTTTTTTAAGAGTGCACACAGTTATTTAAGTAAGAAGACGCATGCGACGGCAGCCTCATGACATTTTAAGAAGAGTGGGTGGGGAGGAGGGGTTTAAATGAGCTGAGGAGGGTGTGGGGAAGGGATATCGGTGTGTATTTTCCTTCTTAAGAAGGAAAATATGCACAGACACTTAAGGTAGCCCAAAGGCACTCTTAAGTGCTTTTAAGAATGAGAAAAGCGGGTAAGGGATCATAAACAGATGTGATTACATGCGTATCTGCACCTACTTATCTCCCTTCGTATCTGTGAATCTGATCCCTTACATAAAGTAGCATGTGATCACAATAATCCTTGAATAATGACAAAAAGATAAGGGGCCAGATTTACTAAGCTGCGGGTTTGGAAAAGTGGAGATATTGCCCAAAACAACCAATCAGATTCTAGATGACATTCTCTAGTATGTAATAGAAAAGTGAAAGCTAGAATCTGATTGGTTACTATGGGCAACATCTCCACTTTTCCAAACCCGCAGTTTAGTAAATCTGGTTCATGGGCTGTAAAGGAAAAACATGGGGATAGATCCAGACCTACGTTCCCTTTCCGTTTCAACGCGTAGCGTATTTACGCTTTCAAAATTACTATGCACTCTCCTAGGCACTCCTCTCGGTTGTACGTACTTTTGCCGTTTTACGCTTTCCAAACCCTACCTTAACTTTTCCAAGCATAACTCCTGTTGACCGAAACGAATGAACGTACTTATGCAGCTAAGCACGCCCATACTGTACGATTTAAATGCCTCACCCCACCCCCGAAGCGTAATTACGATTGTCATATGGCTGGCACACCCCTTTGTCCATAGATATCAATACTGAACTGGTCAAGGAATCCCACCCCCCAGACATGTAGGTTATGTGAAAGGTCTTAAATATATTACTTTTAATTTTCATTTAATTTTGGATTAAATACACATGCCAAAATCAAACACATTTTTTTTTATGGATTTTTGTCCCACTTTATCAATTAAACTCATTTTGTAACATATCTTGAGTATTTGTACATTTTAACAAACAACATGTCTCATAACAGTATTATCTCAAAATTTGCTGAAATACAGTTTGCATTAGAAATCTTACTATAAGAAGGCAAACATTAAATCTCTCTGTTTGGTTGAAAAGTTTGCCTAAAAGAAACAAAAAGTTGTCTATTTGAACAGAAAAAAAATGTCTATTGTTCAACGGAAGAAATCTAGTTTACGTTTTAGAGTACTGTTGGTATCTTCTTAAATGTGTAAAAACTGGAAACGATGGAAAGAAAATGCCCAAGCAACACAACCAGTAACAAACTATTCCATCCTATCTGTAAAATAAAATGCAGATACGTTAGTTAAACATATTTGCAAATATATGATAAGTCACCAGCCACTTTCAAGGCCTTTATGCTGTGGTGAACCTACCAATATACACTGAGAATCCCTATATAGAGTTCAGTGACATAACTTTATAAAAATCAGCCGGCGGCAAGGTAAATGCTTGCCTCCAGCCGCCCAACCTTCCTTGACTCCGGGCCTCCCAGTGAAACTTACCTTCAACCTTGCAAGCTCATCCTCGTGGCCATCGGGAGCAGGATGATTGGGAGATCTACACCAGATCTCCCAATTACACCTGCGTCTGTCCGACAGATTAAATGGATGTGGGGAGCTCAGAGTATTAGTCCCTCTCCCTGTAGCTTCCAATGCAATGATTGGAAGCTGCAGGGAGAGAGACAGACCCCGAGTTGAATAGCAGCCGCTGATGCTCATACAACATTGATTCTTTATATTCTATTGTATTTTCTCTGTTATCATTATTTCTCAAATATCCCCTTAATACACAAAACTTTGCATGTAATTAGTTCCATTTTCTGGCACTGATATTGGTTCTCTTCACATACTGTAGACCTAAAAAAGCATGATCATTGAATATAATTAGCATTTTCTATTCACAATAAGCTTATTATACAACTAAAATAAAAAGTAAACTTTGTATCTGCTAA
>WWET01000819.1:388756-409221 GCA_011038615.1 Limnodynastes dumerilii
ATAAGGTTGCCTGGACACAGAAGGAGGGGGCATTAAGGCTGAATAAACACAGAAGGAGAGACAGTAAGGATGGGTGGCAATAAGATTGACTGGATACAAAGAGGGGGCTATTAGACTGGTTGGACACAGAAGGAAGGGGCAATAAGGTCGGTTAAAAACGCAGAAAGAGGGGGTATAAAGCTTACTGAACACAGAAGGAGGGGCAATAAAGCTGGTTGGACAAACAGGAGGTAAATATAAGGGTGACTGGACACAGAAGGAGAGAGCAATAAGGCTGATTGGACACACAGAAAGAGGCAATTAGGCTGGATGGAGGGTAGGAGTGGAGGAGAGCATGGGTTAATATAATGGTAAATTAACTGATAAAAGCTAATTTATATGTTAATGTGAAGCAGGGGCCCCCCACGATTTAGTTGCCGAGGGGGCCCCACAGATCTTAATCCGGCCCTGAGTGCAAGGATATGAATTGCGGAAGTGAATGCCGATCGAGAAGATACTAAGAGAAACGACAACCAATACAACTTAGTTCAGAAGAAAAAGAATAATTTTACTATTCTTCTTTTTATGTGTAGTATTTTTCATTTACCATTAATTTCATAAATAGGATTTGTTCATCACAATGAATAATATAAATTGACATTCAAAATTAATTAATAATGTTCACAGTTCCATAGAAAACATTTGGTTGTTGGAAACATTTCATAACTGTCAGGGAAATCCAACATTTGGTTAACTCTTATAATATCATAATCATAATATCATAATCATAATCATCAATAAAATACATTTTACTTTCCTTTTTTTTTAAAGATGATATACTTTTGACTGTATAACCACTCTTTACATGTACACATCAATATGCCTATATTCAAAATATCTTAGCAGAAAAATATTTAACCTTTACTTAAAAAAAAATTTAAATGAACCTTTAAACTATTACAATAAACTACTTTCCTCTCTCTCTCTCTCTCATCCTCTTTGTTGCCTTCTCTCACCATCCCTGGTTATCTGCTACTTGATACTTTGTTGCTACTCTAGATCTCCTCCTCTCCTTTCACGCTGTCTCCCCCAGTTTCAATGGGCCTGATCCAGACCTTCGCTTGTGTGCGGTTATACGGCAGTGGTATGCTTGAAAATCTTTGCGTATGGGCCTTAAGCGTAACCGCTTCGTATTACCGATCATGGGGGAGTGCCTGCCATACGAAAGCCGTAACCATGCAACGAGGGCGGGGTGAGGCATTTAAATTGTACAGTATGGGCGTGCTAAGCGTTGTTAATACGCAATGAACGTACGGACGGCCGCGAGTACCAACACAAAAGTTAGAGTAGGGTTTGCCGAGCGTATGGAAGTGAAACTATTCACGAGCAAGGGGAGTGCCTATTGCCGTGCCTCGGTGGTACGTTCGGCGTTAACACGCTACGCACAGGAGCGTAGGTCTGGATCAGGCCCGATGTCTCTGCTCTGCCCACTTAAAAGTTACTTTTCCGTGCTCACAGCTGCTTCAATTCCTGTCGCTCTTTCTCTCCCGCCAGCAACCTGCTCTCAGCCGCTACAGATACCGTCCCTCTCTCTCTCCAACCAAACCGC
The DNA here is from genome assembly GCA_011038615.1 of Limnodynastes dumerilii. Taxonomy (NCBI): domain Eukaryota; kingdom Metazoa; phylum Chordata; class Amphibia; order Anura; family Limnodynastidae; genus Limnodynastes; species Limnodynastes dumerilii. Next base: position 390,345 of record WWET01000819.1, read on the forward strand.
TCATGGCAGCTCCAGTCCCCGACTCCTCCGATGTTGTCACCGTCACCACTGTCTCTCTTATCCTCCCTTTCTCCATTCACTGCTACCTCCGCTGATGATGTTACTCTATCACCGCTATCTCCGCTGATGAATGTTTCTCTATCTCACACCCGCTGCCTCTCTTTAACCCAGTCTCTTTAACCAGCTCCATCACAGCGCTTCCTCAGCAGCGCCAACAACATCTCTTCAACTACTGCTTGATGTCTTTAGTTCTCACCGTCAGCGCATTTCGCGTTTCCCCACAGCTCACTTCTTCTCTCACTCTTTCAAGCTGAAAACTTCCAGATCCCCCACATGCTAAATCTCCTCCAGCCAATCAGCTGTCTGTTGCCTAGCAACACACTTACACAAGCTTGTTTTCCCCCCCATGTACTGTCTCCCGTCTAGAGCCCTCGCGCAACCTGCAGCCATGCATTGCCACATAAACACCTCTAATGTTTTCAAACACACACTCCGCATAGATTACACTTTGCAATTTTTTTTTTTATTTAGTCCTTAAAAGCATCCAGATACCTCCCCCACTTTGAAAATCCAATCTCTGCACCATTGTGTTTATGACCCCCATTGTGTAAACAAATCTCCTCCATCAGCTGTCTGTTGCCTAGCAACACACTTACACAAGCTTGTTTTCCTCCCCATGTACTGTCTCCCGTCTAGAGCCCTCACGCAACCTGCAGCCATGCATTGCAGGGGTGCCACATAAACACCTCTAATGTTTTCAAACACACACTCCGCATAGATTACACTTTGCTATTTTTTATTTATTTAGTCCTTAAAAGCATCCAGCTACCTCCCCCACTTTGAAAATCCAATCTCTGCACCATTGTGTTTATGGCCCCCATTGTGTAAACACACAGGGGTAGATCCAGAACCAAGTATGCTAGTGTATTAACCAGGCTAGTATCATCAGTGTAACTATGTACGAAGGGGCTTGCCAACCATATGACACTCATAATTACGCTTCGGAGCGGGGTGAGGGATTTAAATCATACAGTATGGGCGTGCGTAGGCAGGAATGTACATGTAGTCTGTATGTACGTCAGTAATTGCGTAAGTTAAGGTAGGGTTCGGCAAGCGTAAAATGGCCAAAGTACATAGAAGCGAGGGGAGTGCCTAGGGGAGTGCACAGAAAATATGGTAGCGTAAATACGCTACGTCTTGAAACATAATGAAAACGTAGCTCTGGATCTGGCGCACAATGAGGAAGGTTTCGGAGAGGTCTAGGAAGGATGGGCCTGATCCAAACTAACAATGGTGCGCTGAGTGTTCTAACGCTCAGCGTAACATCGTCACACTTCCCCTGACACTCCCCCTGACACATCGTGTTTACACTGGGTTACGCCGACTGAAGGCTACCCTAACTTCAGCCAGCGTAACCCAATGTAACTACGCTGGGACGGCAGCATCGTAACACAAACACCGCCCTCCCAGCCTAATTACCCTACCTCCCCACGCCTGCTGCTGCTACGGATGCCCGATCCTGGATCAGGCGTCTGCCCGGCGCATGCGCAGATCGTCTTTTTAGATGATCTTATGCCCGGGCGTCAGAGGTTTGGATCAGGCCTGATGACAGTAACCTTAAAGCTTGTTTACATTTTATTACCCTAATTTCTCTTTTTTTACTTCACACTATTGTATTTAATTGATATTTCACTGAATTTATAGTTTACCCTTGTATGAACTAATTCATATCAATTATTTTAATGTATTAGTGGTTTCAGTGCACTCTTATATGCCTCTTTTTAAAATAGTAGTATAGCCCTTATTTTTTTTTTTTTACATACTGTGTCTATAATTAAAAATAAATATGAAACAAATCTTTCCTACAAAAAGTCCAGTGGTTAGGTTTACTAAACTGTAGAAAAGGAAAGAGATGCTGCCCACAGCAACCAATGAGATTTAAGCTCTCATTTTCCTATTACATACTAGAGAATGTCAGCTAGAATCCGATTGGTTGCTATAAGCAACATCTCTACTTTCCTATTCCGCAGTTTAGTAAATCTTTCCCAAGGTTTTGAACCTACAACCATCAACAGTAAGAATGCTACAAATCCATTATTCTATTGAATCCACTTCTGAGAATTGTCTACTTTTGATGCCTACATAGAGTACACTACAGCAAGGACCATGCGCTAGACTAGTCACAGAAAGGTGACACATCTCACAATGCGAGAACTGGTCATTAGTGTCAGGATGCCATTGAAAGCAAACTGAAGTTGGGGCGTTCTCAAGATTTTAAATGACCAATGGCTGACCAGGGCACCCACGTCATGCATTCCAAAAATAACGACACAACAACTGTATGGCATTTAAATAGGGGGCATAGCTTTATTAATAATTGAAATGACTGGACTATTAATTTAGATTGCAGGAAAAAGGTGGTGCCTCTAACAGGTGGGGAGTCCGCTAGCAGGGGGGCAAAAATCCAGCATAGTCTCCTTGCTTCGTCTTGAAGGCGTGTACCTTCCCCGCACCATACCTCATAACCCCTTCATGTCTGGCGTGGCTGCCTGCTCAGCCAGGCATTCATTGACCCTCATGCCAATTTGACATTCTCTCCCTTTTTTGATTGGTACTGAGAAGACTAGAGGTGAAAAAGATGACTGTTTGGATGTAGCTGTAATAATAATCTACAGCAAATGCGAGGTGTGACGGTGTTAATATTTAAACAAAGGCATTTTAAATTCCATTTATTACCATTTTTCTATGCAGAACTACAGATGCCAGCGTGCCCTGGAGTCACAGCATGGAAGAACTTATTTTTTTTTTTTTACAAATGCCTCTATGCCCTCACAGCAAGCATGGTGGTATCTGTAGTTCTTTATCTGTAGTTCCGCAAAGAAAAAATGTTTAATTTTACTTTTATTACCCGGTTACCCAAGAGCGTAACTATAGGGGGTGCAACAGAATCAATTGATATGGGGCTCAACGGTTTAAGGGGCCTGGCAGCCCGGCAATCACGTAACATTTGTCCAGGAGCTAGCGCTGGCGCTTCTTAAAAAGCGTTGTGGAGGCTGTCTCTGTAGCACTACGGTGACAGTCACGGTGGATGGACAGTCCATTCACTGTGACTCTCTATAGCAAGCGCTGTAGAGAACTGCGGGCACCCCTCTCTATGGTTCTAGAAGCTCGGGCTGGTAAAGCCTAGTGCTGGCATCACTAAAGGAAGGGAAGGGAACCCACATCGCTCATGCCCTTATTTTTTGCTATTTTTATTTATTTTTTCTTACTAGCTGGGCTGAATATTTACATACAGCACATATGCATGACCAGCTATTGGGTACAATGTTGCTCTGGCGGACATACACACTTTTGGCTGGATCCAGACTTAAGAAGAAGCTTGAAATTAAGACAGGAAAGTTACTCCTGGGCTAAATCATGTTGATTGCAGGGGAGTCATATTTCATCTGTTGCAAACAGTATTAGAGTTGAGAGGTGATGTTTCCTATCCCAAGTCTAAATAACAGTGTGATAGTAAAGCTGGTCAGTATCTGTGTGCAGTAAGCAATTCAAAGATATATCCCTGCATGCAAAGAACATTACACAGATGGAACGCATTACATGATACACTGGCCACCTAGTGGTTACAGTATGAATTTCAAAATATGCCAAATAGGGCGTCATAGCTTGATTGTCGTAATGGTATATCTGGGTAGAAATGTATATATTCTTCTCAGTTGCGTAAGTTCATCCGTGGCACCAGAAGGCGGGGCACTGGCATGATGTCATGATGTTGCGCAGTGCATCCTGGGAAAAGGTAAATAAAACACTTTTAACGGAGTGCACAGCCAATAACCACTATAATACTGGTTTGGGCCCATTACCGGAGTCTTACAAAGGTAAGTGCAGGGCAGAGGAGGACAATGGAAGTGCCCCCCCTTCCCTCCGGGCTGGCGTCTGAAGCTCAGCACTTCTATTGCCTCCGGTACTTTCCTCACTGATTCTCCTTGGCACGTTGGACCATATTCAGAAATCCGGTAGCAAAAGGTTTAAGCAATAATATGCACAAACGTTGCAAGACAACACCCATGACATTCTCCTCACACGGACGGGTTGTACTAGATTGTTGTACTAGATTTACGAGTGCCTCGTCCACCTTTATCTTTAAGAGTGCATTTCCGTGCGTATAATACTTCCATACGTGTGTATCTAACTAACCACGCCCTCACTGCGCCCCCAAACAGTCATTTAAATGCCTCAACCCTCCCACTTTCACATATCTGTCTCCGGACGGATTAAAACCACGCCCCTCCGTACGTATTTTCCCAAGTGCGATTCACAAGTCCATGCCTAGCGGACTTCCATTCGTAAAATCAACGTAGATAGCGTAAATTTAGTTACTACGCATGCGCAGTTCAACCGATCCTAAAAGTACGCACGGAACTCCCCGCAAAACGTATATCTCTGAATACGGCCGATTATTTCATTTTTCCTTGAAAAAAACAATGTCAAAGTAAAAGTAAGCTACAAAGACCAGTATAACTGAGGACGGCTAAAAAAAAAAAAAGTACTAATCTGGCACAAACAGAACTGTGTTGTGTCCTATTTCATGTCCAGTCTTCCTTCCTTATCTGTCCAAGGCTTTCCTCCCAAGTACACTCTTAAACCCCTTTCAAATCACCACTAAAAAACCGAGTGGTGATCTGAAAGGTACCAGGGTTCTGGTCCCGGTTCCAATGACACGGGACTCAGACACGGGGGAAAAAAAAAAAAGTGTTTCCTGTGTCTGACCTCAGTAAAACTAGCCAGCCAGCATAGTCTCCTTGCTTCGTCTTGAAGGCGTGTACCTTCCCCGCACCATACTTCAAAAATTGGCACGCCCACACGTAAGTATTTACGTGACACATAGGTGAATGGCCCATACGTTCACAATTACGCTTCTTAAGCAGCGTTGTGGAGGCTGTCTCTGTAGCACTACGGTGACAGTCACAGTGGATGGACAGTCCATTCACTGTGACTCTCTCAAACAAGCGCTGCAGAGAACTGCGGACACCCCTCTCTATGGTTCTAGAAGCTCGGGCTGGTAAAGCCTAGTGCTGGCATCAGTAAGGGAAGGGAACCCACATCGCTCATGTCCTTATTTTTTGCTATTTTAATTTTTTTTTTCTTACTAGCTGGGCTGAATATTTACATACAGTACTGTATGCTTGACCAGCTATTGGGTACAATGTTGCTTTGGTGGGCATACACACTTTTGGCTGGATCCAGACTTAGGAAGAAGCTTAAAAATAAGACAGGAAAGTTACTCCTGGGCTAAACCATGTTGATTGCATATTTCATCTGTTGCAAACAGTATTAGAGTTGAGAGGTGATGTTTCCTATCCCAAGTCTAAATAACAGTGTGATAGTAAAGCTGGTCAGTATCTGTGTGCAGTAAGCAATTCAAAGATATATCCCTGCATGCAAAGAATACAATTAACTTGTCTCCCCCTGCAATCAACATGGTTTTACCCAAGTGTAACCTTCCTCTCTTAATTTCAATCTCCTTCTTAAGTCTGGATCCAGCCCTTTGAGAGCAAGAACATTACACAGATGGAATGCATTACATGATACACTGGCCACCTAGTGGTTACAGTATGAATTGCAAAATATGCCAAATAGGGCATCATAGCTTGACTGTCGTAATGGTATATCTGGGTAGAAATGTATATATTCTTCTCAGTGGCATAAGTTCATCCGTGGCACCTGGAGGCGGGGCACAGGCATGATGTCATGATGTTGCGCAGTGCATTCTGGGAAAAGGTAAATAAAACACTTTTAACGGAGCGCACAGCCAATAACCACTATAATACTGGTTTGGGCCCATTACCGGAGTCTTACAAAGGTAAGTGCAGGGCAGAGGAGGAGGACAATGGAAGTGCCCCCCTTCCCTCCGGGCTGGCGTCTGAAGCTCAGCACTTCTATTGCCTCTGGTACTTTCCTCACTGATTCTCCTTGGCACGTTGGACCATATTCAGAAATCCGGCAGCAAAAGGTTTAAGCAATTATACGCACAAACGTTGCAAGACAACACCCATGACACTCTCCTTATATGGGCGGGTTGTACTAGATTTACGAGTGCCTTGTCCACCCTTATCTTTAAGAGTGCATTTCCGTGCGTATAATACAACTAACGTGTGTATCTAACTAACTGTGCCCTAACCATGCCCTCAAACGGTCATTTAAATGCCTCCCCAACCAACTTTCACGTATCTATCTACGGACAGATTATAACCACGTCTCTCTGTACGTATTTTCCTATGTGCGATTCAGAAGTCCGTGCATAATGGACTTCCTTCCATAAAATCAACGTAGATAGCGTAAATTTAGTTACTACGCATGCACAGTTCATCCGATCCTAAAAATACACATGGAACTTCCCACAAAAACTGTTCTCTGAATACGGACCGTTATCTTTTCTGCCTTTTCCTTTTTATGTTTATTCTTGAAGAGCTACACACTCGCCTTGGACTATACTTTTATTGATATTTATTCACTTTTGGTGCTTGAGAGTTTTCTCTTTTTTTTTTTTAACTTTGAACTTCAAAAAAGTTATGTCACTTATATGCACCTATTGCCATCAATCAAGCCTTGAGGTGACTGAAACGTAACACTTTGCTCAATTAAATCAAACATCAAGGTTTTCATAAGGAATTCACTTTTACCAAAGGATGATGTGTGCAAATTTCAAGCAGATTAAATCTCTCTTTAGCAAAATCAGCACAAGCTTTCCATTATTGGATCAAAAAACAACTACATCCATCATGTTCTTCTCAAAATACAAATAATGATAATAAAATGACAGCTAGAACCAGGAATGAGGCACCTTTTACTTAAAAAAAAATTGTGCAGCCCAAATCTTTATGGCCTGGATCCAGACTTCTGGAAAAAAGGGCATTTTTTGATGGCTAGGATAGGACTGAAGAATGCGCATGAATTTGCCGTATTCTAAAGATGGATCCAATGGCGGAGTGTGCTAGGCCCTCAGTACTTTACAGACTTCTGAGCTGATCAAATTTTATGCCAGGGTGACACAGAAGTCTTAAGGTAGGGAATTTATACTGGAATTCCTTTAAAGCAGATGGGACCCAAGTCTGGATGGGTGGGACTGGGCGGAGTCATGTGGGACTGGGGGCAGGACTGTGCTGTCCCATCTGCCTGAAATAAGTTGTCAGCAGTTGACAGCTTTAAACAGCGCTCAGCATTTATTCATGGAGTTCCAAATGCTGTTTTAAGCTGTCAACCCCTGACAGCTTGCTTACAGTGCAGGGGAAGCGACTGCCACAAGCCCCCCCCCCTTTTTCTGGGCCATGTAGCAGTTACATCCCCTATAGTTACGCACCTGGGATTTGCCTCCCTTCACCAACAAGGAAGTCTGGATACAACGAGAATCCATATTCGGTGAACGCAATAGTAATGTAAGTCTGAATCCAGTTCTATGGGCTTAATTGTTCACACTGGGTTGAATTTGATATAAAAAGTTAATGATATCCAAAAGATTGATTACACTGTCTATTAAATTCTATCCATTATTTTAAATCCTACTCCCAATTGTATACAAACCTATCAATTGAAAGGTAAAAAGGTGTCTATGGTCCAAATATAACCAAATTGTCCTGACAAAGAGTAACAAAATAAAAAGGGTGTAGGTCCCTTCTAAGAATGGCCCTATTTCCTTGATGAGGCATAACAATCGATCCCTGGAGCACCGAACATGGTGCTTCGATAGGTAAGTGTAAAACACTACCCCAACCCTTTCTCTAATTCTAACCCTAACCCTTCCCTTCCATTACCCCAACCCTCCCTTCCCAACAGCCTGACCCTAACCCTCCCTTCTCCCTATCTTGACCCTAACCCTCCCTTCTCTATAGCTTAACCCTAAGACCCCCACTGGGTGTGGGTTATCACACTGAGGATGCCACAGAGAGCCCCAAATGCCAGCAACAAATTAGTATTGTCCATAGTCACAAACACCTGTGCAAAAGCCGGGTACACACTTTAAAGACCACATGTACGCAATCTACGTAACTAAACGCTACGTAGATAGCGCATGCGGCGAAAATGAATGGGTCAGTATGCCGATCGGCATACTCAACCATTCATAAAAAATAAATCTAAAAGGGCTGCCATTCGAAATAGAGACAGCCAAATTGTCTCTATTTCTAAAAGCAGCCCATCGGAGTAGGGACTGCTGCAACTGCCCTGGCAGTCTCAACTACAGAGCGCCAATGTGCAGGGAGGACTTTCCTGCGCATCGACCCTATGTAATTTGCTTCTGAAGGTTCATGGTGCCCCTTCCCCATGTGATGGCGCCTTGGCCCATGTCCGGAGACCCACATTTTCTGGTGGTGGCCTTGATGCTAAAAAGATATGAAACATTGATGAATAACACACGGTGGCTCAATGAGTAGCACTTTTGTCTCACAGCGCTGAGGTCATGAGTTTGGACTAGGCCTTATCTCCATGGAGTTTGTATGTTCTCCTCATGTCTGTGTGGGTTTTCTCAAGGTGCTCCGGTTTCCTCCCACACTCCAAAAACATAGTGGTAGGTTAATTGGTTGCTGAATAAATTAAACCTAATGTTTGCACCTGTTATTGACCTTAGTGTGTAGCTCCAATGGGGCAGGGACTGATGTGAATGTGAAATATGTAATATATACACTGTAAAGCGCTACGTAATTTGGTAGCGCTATATAAAAAGCTAAGGTGAAATATGCGTACTGGGCAGACTAGATGGGCCATGTGGATCTTATCTGCCATCACTTTCTATGTTTCTATGTGTTTATAAAAAGACAAAAAAAACTCCACACAAATAATGAGTCTTTTACAACTGGTGAGGTTTGATAAAGTCTTCATATCCACATTAGAAAAATATACACAAATATGCTACGCTATGGGGGGTAGCTATCACACGGGATCAGACTCTATTTAATTCCCAAGTCTGAGAGACGGTTCAGTAATAGTTGTTTTCTATGTATTCCGGTCATTTCAACATTCTGAGCAACATACAGGAAAGATAATAGACCCGCTGGTTAGATTTAAACATCAATAAATGGTGGCTCAGTAGGTGTCCAACAGGAAACACTGAAAAGCTCACCTTGCTTTAGAGGACTGAGAAAAGGACTTGGCTATTGTGATTTGAAGATTTCTGTATTTTATTGATATACAGCTAGCACATTACACAGTGCTTTTCAACTGAAAGCAAATACAGTGTTGTGATAGAAGATTAAGAATGAGATGAAGACATTAAGCACTGATGGCAATCTTATAATCAATTGATGAAATGGTTTTACGATGTTATACATTTTGTTTATACAGCACACCAACAGGAATACCATAACATTCCCATGAATTCCAAGAAAAGAGCATTCATTTTGGAGTTGTCTATGTTTTCTTTTATTTTGTTAGTTTTAACCTGTACAGCTACAACATCATTCATAATGCACAAAATAAAAGAAATGGTTTAACTACATTTACATAAGAGATGCAAGTACTTTATAATATCTATGTGGATCAGGTTTGCTGTTAAAGTCTAATATTGTTCTTACTGCACCAACCTGCTCTGAGACTGAAGTTTCTTTAAAGCACGACATAACCAACCCCTAATTCTTAGATTTAAGAAGCTGAGTGTCATGGGAGCCAGGAAAACCTTCTGCAGCTGATTTTTGTATGACCGATGCTGATGTGACCTTAGCTACAGCCAATGTGTTGAAAGCTAAGTTAGAAGCAGAGTGCATGGGGCGACATGCTGTGAGTCTATATGACTGGAATGCTGACATTTAGTCATAGGGACATCAGTTTATATAAACGTATTGCCCACCTTCCCGATCCCACTTAGATGGCACCCATCCCGTGCCATGCATACTTCCTGTCTAGTCTACACTGCATCAGTACATATCGTGAAAGGTCCATATAAGGTAATTAGAAATATATTATAACGTTTTCATTTTTCTTTAACCTTGCAAATTGTTGTATTGGAATATTTAAAAAACATATGTTAAGATGTCTTATTCCTCATGGGCCGGAGCCACAACTAATAAAGTCAGGGAAATTACACACATCGGGGTAGATCCAGAACTCCGCTTGCAATCCGTTTACTAGCGTAGCGTATTTACGCGTGCGTGCCTTCTACACACTCCCCTAGGCACACCCCTTGAATGTACGTACTTTGACTGATTTCCGTTTTTCAAACCCTACCTTAACTTTTGGCCATGTAATCGATATCGTCCGCACACGTACGGATGGGCAACACGGACTTACGCAGCTAAGCACGCCCATACTGTACACTTTAAATGAAAGCCCCCGCCTACATTGCGTATTTTAGACGTACTTTTGTCTCACGTAAAATTGGCATGCCCACACGTACGAATTTACGTAACTGATACATGAATGGCCAATACGCTCAGAGTTACGTTACATTAAGTAGCGTAATATCTGTCGTACAAAATCGCGATTATACATGTCCGCCAGGTGTAAATTCGCACAGAAGGGTTGTTCTGGATCTGGGCCATCATTTGCGTATGTTCCCTGACAAGTAGCATCGGTGCATATGTGCACCAGCGTGCCTTCTAATGTACCGAATTCAGTAAGTTACGATGAAGGGACCGAGCCTTCATTTTTGCATGTCGTATCCCCACCATTCAGGCAGGCACAGACATGCAAATTAAGGGGTGTGAACTATCAGTAATGCATTGATCCGCACGGACGCAGATCATTGCGTAAAAGTTAAGGTAAGGTTCTGGACACGTAAGTTTCCAAAACTTCTGCCGAATGAGGGCATGCATTCCCCTTTTCCTTGCACAATTTCAGATAACCATGTCCCCTAAGCACTTTAAACAGTAGCATTTAAGTTGCATGTGTGACATCAACCAAAATGTTATATTATGAGAGCATATTAACTAATGAAAAATGAATGGCAATAATAAATTTATTTGCCTTACTCTGCAAATTACATCTTCCAGAAATGACTGTATTTTTAAAATAAATTTGATATTGATGCACTTTGGTTTTAATAGTGAACATTAATGAGCTATGCAATAGTAACAAGATGGAAAAAATTCTCAACAGTTGATTCCCTGTCTACTGTGCAATCAATTTGGGGAAATGTTATTACTTAGTGACTAATCACCAGCTGCCTCTTTTACTGGCAACAGAATGCTGTGAAATTGAATCCTGTGTAGAATTAATTAATGGAATTAGGATTCCACAGTCTACAAATTGTACCATTGTATAAACATATATATTTTTCAGAATGTTATTTATTTGAAAAACCAAGGTACTTTTATCTGCCAAACAGCTTAAGTGTTCACAATGAACATGTGTCAATAAGAAATATACCTATGTTCCTCAACTGCCAATTAACAGCTTAAATGAAACAGCAGGGGTGGCTTAATAAACCTCTGTTCAACTAGTGAATTTAACATGGCGTGACTTAATGCAGAAATTGGAAGTAGGCAGATGAATGGATATTAAAGATGTTTGACAAATGTTTATATGTAAGCAGTAGTTTTGAACTGTCTGAAGTCAACCTTAAACTAGCCATTCCTTATATGATACTATCTGATAAGCTTGATTATTGTATTGTATATAACATAAACAGATTTATCGAGACACAGACAAAAACAGTCCAAATATACTAGGCTGATTACCATGATCATAAGCGATCAACAGCTGATACCCCAACACACAGCAGTCACACACAAACTTGAGCAAGATGGCAAATAGCAGGTGGGTGTCAACTCAGGAACTTAAAGTGACAACTAGAAGTCATCGATAAAGGTGCCCCCACCACCCTCCAGAACCCCCGGTTCCACCACTTCACATGTGCACACCTCACCTGACGGAGGAGGCAGACCAGGCCCCGTCACGGGAAACGTGACCTAGCATTAACTCAAAAGGTAAACCTCTCATAACAGATAATTTCACCCCAATCTTTTTTCACTGCGCCAAACAAAACACGGTGACACACCACCTCTACTGCTCAACCTGTACCCTGTCTGTGAATGGAATAGATACATGTTAGAAATACATCCTAAACAAGGGAGGGAGGGCAACGATTTACAAAAGAGGAGGAGAGCCACACACCACACAACCCAATATATAAATTAGGTCACCTGACCAACAGCCCACCTCTCTCACCAATGAACCAATCAAAACATCAACACAATTACCATATTCCAGAACAATCCTAATAATAAATGCATGCTGTATGTTAAGGTCCACCTGTTCGCTTATGCTTCCTCACACTTAGTCAGTGCTCGGTTTTCTCTTTGTGCAGTTCAATAAGGATCAGCGCAGTTTGTGATATCGATCATGGAAAGTTTTTATTTTATTTGTAATAAATAGATAGACTAGGGTGAGTTTTATAGGACACCTGCCCTGGTCGATAAACACACGGGTCTAAGGGAGCGCCATAATTACTATTATTTTTCTTTTTAAAACAGTAAAATAAGGGGCAGGGAGCATTTTTTTTTTTTTTTCATTTAACCTGGACTTCATCAATCCTAATAAAGCCACTGGCTCTCATATCTCCATACGAGCAGAAGTCACCTTAGTCCACATTGAAGTTTCGATACATAGATAGTTAAATCACTCTAAAAGTAGCTGAAATGTGAAATTAATTTAAGATCAGTTTCTAAAATTGCTGCAGCCTTTGGAATCTCGGTAACAGTACACATTTTAAGGGATAAAGGGACTATTTAATGGAAATGCTAGGGGATTGGCAGCAGAGGACATGATATGACTCTTAAATTGGTTCTGTATATTGTATTTTATATTGGTAATATTAAAACGAAAGAAAAAACCTAGTATGTGTTTACAGTTTGAAAATGCAAGTTATTGTTTTTTTCAATACAAACCTAATATTATGGCAAAACATGTCAAGCAATAGTGGGAGTCTGGTGCAAAACCTTGTTATTATACTGGTGTGAAATGATGGTATAATTCCAGGTACAAAGCAGATGTTATGTATTAGGAGCTTACATGGTTTGTTCAATGTACAGTACAACAATCAATAGATTATTTCCTGTGACAAATCCCATCAGCAGATGAAATACTGTTGCACATTTGCTGACCCTATGAGAAAATAGGTATAGCATAATATATATGACTCATAACACACACACATGTACATTTATAAAAAGTTTATATTATTGAATAGGAGTCAGAATTAATGAAAACTGATATATACATGCTACGTGCGTAAGTCAGGCTTTGTGAGGAACTGCGCACAAGCATGGCGGCTGTTACTTATCAGAACTCTGAACATATAGAACGGGTATCTGTACATTCAGAGTTCTGTAGGTTAGGGTGTGACAATCCTTTGCATGTTAGACTATACGCAGTGTGGGAGGGGCAGGCATTTATATTGGACAGTATCCATACGTCAGTGCAGCTGCCAGTTGTATCAGAGTCAAATTTATATATATATAGAGAGAGAGAGAGAGAGAGAGAGAGAGAGAGAGAGAGAGAGAGAGAGACTATACCTCTGTGTTGTATGTTTTACCCTGAGGAAATCACTCAGATAAGCTTGTTTTTACTTGATTTTATGTACACATATTTTATATATCTATCCTGGAAATAAATCTTGTGTGAAATACTAAACCAGGTTGCTTTTCTATGTGCTTTTCTCTCCTACTGGACATGCTACTTGGACAAGTACCTGGTTACAGAAAGTGAGTCCAGAACTACCACAAAGATACCTGTACATGCTCCTCTATACCTGATGTCTGGTACGGATATATATTTTCTACCACTGGTTTGATTTACTTTGATATGAAGCACTTGTACCTTAATATATATTAAGATATCGGGCAGTATGCAGAGCTCCGTATGTGTATACGTGGTCTTAAAGACCACGTACACGCAATCTATGTTGCAACAAGAAACGTAGATGATGTCACAAAATTACTGCGCGTGCGCAATAGCACATATCGGAAAACCTCTGCATACGGCCCATTATACACCACCTGGATTTTTCTTCACTTCTACATACTAATTTCCGTAGGAACAACCGGATTATATTCTAGTAAGGCAGCCCCTGGATAATCGGGATTTTCTTTGAACTTTTTATTCGGGACATTGGGGCAGATCCAGACCTATAGCCGCCGTCATTTTTACGGAGGCCGTATGCATAAGAGCAGCATTTCTGCCGTTCTGCGCATGCACCGGGTAGATTTTGCCCGGCATAATCAATTTATCAGGGTGCCCTGGATCGGGCGTCCGTAACTACAGCGTAGTTGCGGACAAAGGGGCATGCAGCACCGTAACTACGCTGTAGTTACTGAAGGTAGGCGGGGAGGGAGGGAAATTAGGATGGGAGGGCTGGGTTAGGGGGTTACAATTAGTTACCCGGTGTAATTACCCACTGTTACACCGGCTGAAGTTAAGGTAGCCTTCAGCCGGAGTAACAGTGGGTAAGTACGCCGGGACAGGGGGAGTGTCGGGGGGGAGGGATTATGAGCTACACTGGCCGTACTTACGAAGTACAGCACAGCGGAGCTCTGGATCAGGCCCATTGTCCTATATATATATATTTTTTTATTTTTATTGATTCTATATTCTTTCATACTACTATTTGATTGATTGATTGATTGATTGTTTATTGATTCTATATTGTTACAGTAGAAATTGTGTAGTATTTGGGTTCTTAGCTCCATTTTGTTATTCGCTCATTTGTTCACTATATATATATATGCATTTCAAGTATGCATGATGAGTAAGCCCACCCCGGAAAAAGAATCCCGCATTAGAAGGCAGCATCCGTCAACAGCAGCAGCAGCGCGAACACAAATCGACTTAGGCAATCTGCTCGCATAATTCACCTTGTGTTACTAACGCTAACTCTGGATCTGACCCCTTGTTTGCGGAAAATGAGCATTTTATTTAAGTCTGGATCCAGTCCGTTATTATTATTCTTTAGTGAGTTAGTTTTGCATGTGCAAAATCTTTATTGTAAAACCTCAAATCAAGCAGTAAATACGAGAACGCGGGCCATTTTTATAAACATACATCAATACTAATCACTTATGTGCCTTTTAGTTGGAAATTTGCAACTAGATAACATAAAAGCGTTATTGTTTAGTGTAATAATAGTCCAATCTTCAGTGGCACTTTACATCAAGACATTCTTATAGCGTAAACTTTATATAATCATATAAAAACACAACAACAAAGCAGAGTTTAGACTTTCATCTATTGAGAGCTAAAATGATATGACTATATTTAGAAGATCAACACAATTATTGCCTGCTTCTGTACAAAATACTCCATTAGCCATTTTATTTATCTGAACCGAAACAGATGACAGAGTTGTGAGCTAGCAATTCATACCAGACTTTAGAAACAGATGTTAGCTAATTTTGCAGAACCTTTGATTTTGCATGAAATGACTGTATACGCTGCCAAAAAAAAAGCTACCCAAGAACATTGTAAGCATAAATATATTATAATGAGCAGTCTGAAAATTCTTATGTTGCTTTAGCCATGCAGAACCTATATTTGTTATTGGGAAAATGTATTGAGGCTACTGATGGCTCTAATTCTTACAGGCCGGCCAATTTCATTAGTCACAGGGTCAAGTAAGAGGTACTGAATTATTTATGATACCACTGATTTGTGGCATAATGCTATGCACATATGCAAGCATTGACTCCACATCCATTGAGACCACTCCCCCCACCCTCCCTGCCTTTCCCCTCCCCCTGGGGGTGGTCTTGTGGTAACTGCAGACAGCAAGCTCCAGCAGTAATCCCACATATGAAAGCATTGACTCCACAGTCATTGACTCCACTGCCCCACCCTCCCCGCCTTGCACCCTCCCCCTGGTGGTGGTCTCGTGGTAACTGCTGATGGCAAGTTCCAGCAGTAATCCTAACACTGTTCTGGACTTGCTGCTTTTCTTCTCAGAAAAGGCAGAAGCGATCCCAGCCATCATATGGACACTGTCGACAACTAAATCTACTGGCACCACTAACTAAAACTGAGAGTGTGCAAAATAATAATAAATTGTGATTTTGGAAGAGTAAGAAAAACAGCTGAATAAGAACTGTAGTAAACCAGAAATATTGTTATGAGGACAAAGCTGAGAAGGTGTAGAGCTCTGCTATGGGAATATGTATACCATTTTATATTATTATTATTGAATAAATTACTTCCATCTTAAGCTCAAGACTGGGGCCTAGATTTACTAAACAGCAAAAAGGGAAAAGTGGAGATGTTGTCCATAGCAACCAATCAGATTCTAGCTGTGATGTGATAGAAAACTGAATCTGATAGGTTGCCATGGGCAACATCTCCATATTTCCTTTTCCGCAGTTTAGTAAAGCTAGCCCTAGGTGTTCACTGACAGGAGCAAAATCACTATGGGTACAAACTGTATGATTACTACAGGGATCAGAGTTGAGATCATCCCCAAGCCAGCCACTCCCATGGTACTATAGGGGTTATGTTTTGAAGAACCCTCTATGCCCTGAAAGGCACACAGTGAATATGTCTGTTGCACATTCATGTTATTGTGCAGATGGGTGACAAACTGGTGCCTCAGTGAGTAGTGTGGGATGGAGAGGCATTGTTAAGCCCCCATCATAAATAGGCATCATGATCCCAGTTTGCAACCCATGCTGTTGACATTTGAGGTACACAAGATCAAAAAATTTACAATGCTAATTTTTTCACATATACTTTTATCTTCACTACTCTTTGTGATGTCAACATGTTACATAGAAACATAGAAAGTCATGGCCACATGGCCCATCCAGTCTGCCCAGTTGTTTATTTAAAACTATACTGACCCTAGACCCTATTTACCCTCGGTTTAGTTTGAGATTTAGGATATCCTTATATTTATCCCAAGCATGTTTAAACTGTTCTACTGTGTTACCTCTAACCCCTCAGATGGGAGAATATTCCACTTATCTATCACCCTTTCCATGATGTAATTTTTCCGCACATTTCCTCTGAATCTACCACCCTCCAGTTTATATTCATGACCAAGTGTTCTATTACACCTCTTTCTCTGAAAAATGCCCCCTCCTCTAGCCGGTCACAACCCTTGATATATGTGAAAGCTGCTATCATAGCCTCCCCTCTCCCTTCTCTGCTCCAAGCTATACATGTTTAGCTCCTCTAGCCTTTCTTGGTATGTTGTGGAGCCTTTCTTGGTATGATTTGTTACACAGGCCATGGACCATTTTAGTTGCTCTCCTTTGCACAGTCTGTAATGTATTTATGTCTTTCTGGAGAAATGGCCTCCAGAACTGAACACAGTATTCTAAGTGAGGTTGAACCAACAATCTATAAAGGGGCATCACTACTTCTCTCTTTCTGCTACTAATGTTGAATAGATCAAAGGCATTCAGACTGTATGACTCATTCTGTGAACTAAGTAGGTGATGTCAGCTCCATTGTCTGATCTCTGCAGAAAGCCAGCAGTTGCTAAATGGTAAATAAACAAAGCTTTCATGAGTTACTAATGGGCTGCAATCTAGCTTCCCATGTCGTGAAATAAGCATCATGGCTGTGAAAGCTTTTACTGAGCCCAGCTGTATGATGCATGTATCACATGTGAACAAACTCTATTAAAGAGTTTATGCCGGAGCCATAAGACCTTTAATCTTCCTGCTAAATCTAAAAGGTGACATAACTTAATTTCTTTAACTTATAGAATGTATTTTTTAATATAATTCTCATTTTAGAACAGTTTTTAGTGAACAGTGATTGTCCTCCGTGCAAACTTCTTAAAGCTGAAAGAACTAATGATTAAATTAATGAAATACTGATTGAATGGTTTGTGTCATTCTCAGTATAACTTTTTGAACAGCTAGCAAGGGCACCTGTGTGTGGTTCCAGCTTTACACGGCTACTGACATTGCACAGTGTCACCGACTCAAATTGACTTAGCAAAGAGAATACATTTTCCTTTTCATCAATCATGACTCTTTTGACAAAGATAAATTGTCTGTGAGATCTCTCTGGAATATTTTTATTCCTCTTAAGTAGTAAAAGTCTGTAATGTTTTCATTTTAATAGTGGTGTCCCTTTGATACAGAGGTCAATATGTGTCAAGCTACAAATCACATATCTATAGCTTTTTTCATTAATCAGTTGAAAATTTTCCATTGAACATCACATTATCAGGTTATATTTAGAATCTAAATCTTTTGATTTAGTCTCATGATTTAATACATTATAATAAAAAATGTCTTTTTATTTTTTTTTATTTCACTGTCCTATTTGCCCAAATAAATTTCAGGTTTTACTAGTGTGTCTGTTAAAAATAAAATACAATTAAATAAAAATAAAGTTATATATTAAGTATGAAGAAAAAATATTACAAGATTATTTTTAAATGTTTTTTCTTCATACTTAATATATAACTTTATTTTTATTTAATTGATTAGAAATGTGGTAAAGCCATGTTTTATGAAAACAAATGTTCAGTTGTTTTGATTTATTTAGATGGCTTAGTCCTACAGGAGAAGGTGACTGTTTTGGCCAAGGTTACCATGATGACAAAGGTTTACCAGCTGCTCTTTCCACAGTGTTTATTACAGTAAGGGCGTTCCAAAGCCCCCATTAGCCCACCCACCATACGTAGCTCATATTCATGGTAAGTGGGCCCACCTATGTGTTGAGACAGAATTTCTTTGTGTGGCATCCCTGCAGTGTCTTGAGAACTGTGTGTGATGTGCAGGGTGCTTTGGGCAGCGTAAGCGGTGGGAGCTAGTGTTTGGCTGTTGCTAGGCAGCAGCCAGAAGACAGCCAGCTGGTGTTTGAGGGAGGTTGCCTGGGCAACAGTCAGCTGACAGAGGCATGCGGTGATTCTGGAAAGATCTAGGAGGTCTGTTAGACTGACAGTTGG
>WWET01000819.1:454855-465809 GCA_011038615.1 Limnodynastes dumerilii
ATGCCCTGTAGAGCAAATGGCATACAAAACAGTCCACTCTCTGCTCCAAATGTCCCCTCTTTCTTTTCCAACTGTTCCCACTCTCCTCAAACTGTTCCCTCTGTCTGCTCCAAATCTTTCCTCTGTCAGCTCTAACTGACCCTTCTTTCTTTTCCAAATGTCCCCTCTCTTTGCTCCCACTGCCCCCTCTCCTTGCTCCCTCTTTGCCCTCTTTCTGCACCTGTAGTCAACTCTCTCTCTGTTCCAACTGTCATATTACAGGCCAGAACCTTCCATAAGCCTCACCAGCTTCATAAGAAACATCATTGACTCCTCTGATTGGAGAGAATGACAATTTATTGGGACACTACTGGAAAGGACTTAGGTTGCCGCAATGGCAATCATTAATTAGACTATGATACAGCTGACAGCTTAAAATTAGAGTAGATTCCATGATAAATGTATCATATAAGGCGTACCTATAATGGGTGCAGGGTGTGCCATGCACACGGGTCCCTCAGTACAGGCTACACCCTTGGTTGGCAGGGGAAGGGTCCATTCAGCATCTACTGTATTTCTTCCCTCCAAGATCTCCCGGAGGGAAGAAATAGATGCCAAATGAGCCCCTCTTCCCCTGCGGTGGGACTGTTCCTATTAGCAGACCTAAAGGGGATGGGGCTTAGAGAGCAGTTAGGCCCCACCCCTTTTGAGGTTCACAAATCGGGACAGTCCTGTCTCAGGAAAGGGGGGGCCATGTACAAATCCTGCACAAGTGCTCTCTCACTTCTTAAAACGCCCCTGGTTCCTCATGCAGTTAAGTTTAGAGTTAGGGCTAGGCTGCGGAGCAGGAAAAATAAAGGTTGGGCTGCTAGAAGAGAAAGGTTAGGGTCATGCTGCAGGAAGGGGAAGATTTGGGTCAGTCTGTTGGGGATGGGAAGGTTAGGGTTCAGTGGCAAACGCAGGATTTTGAAAGGGGGGTTTCCAATATGTGTAATACATGTGGGATATATTAGCACATCTCCCAACATTTTGGAGCCTGAAAACAGAACAAATAAGCTCCGCCTCGTTCAAGCTCTGATCCCACCCCGTCCCCACTGTAAGCGTGTGTTAGGGAATTAGACTGTAATGTGGCAGAGGTTTAAGTACTGTTTAAAATTGTAAAGCGCTAATTAATATGTTAAAAATAAAGTATGTAATAATACTGATATTATGGTCATACTATCTGACTGCCAAAATATCTAAGACGTCCATTAACGTTCTTTGTGAAAGCAAGAAGTTTATAATGTTTATTTAAAAATAATAAAAATAAAATAAATCTACATTAAGGAATTGCATTGTTATTGTCTGCAACAAGTCCTGTTTTTGATATTTTTAAGTCATTTATAATTTACTTCTTTTACACATTAAAATAGTAATTTTATATTGCAGGAACAGATCTAATAGCAGTATACAATGCATTAGCAGAGCACATTACACAATGGACCAGAGCTTGTGTCAGTGCATAAGCACTGTTGAATATGTTGTGACACATTTACCATCCTCACCTGCTTTCCTATTGCAGCACAGGCCAGGATCATCTTCCTCCATGACAGTCAGCCCCACATGGCCACTAGCCCAGGCCCCTTTTGCAGCACCCACGAAGCCACGCCCCTTCAAAATGTACCTATTTTTGCACATTTTTCATTTTTTTTTTCAATTATCAATCTAGGGAGTTTCTGGGCAACCAGAAACCCCCCCGATGCGCCACTGGGGTTAGGCAATTGCAGGCAGTCGTCATCACCCAGCTGCAAGGTGGTCTGTTTTGCAAAACAGACCATTGTAGCAGTGAACAACACCCTTGAAAGTGTCAGATGCTTAACATAACAATGACATGTCTTTAGATGAGCAACATCCATTAGCATCATGCCAGGGAGCGACTCTTGGGGAAACATGTGGATGGTAATTTCTAATGTCACTCATATAATGTTTTAAGTGGCTTCAACAACTAAGTACCATAAGCATACACTATAGCCTAATGGTGACATCAGTTCTACAATGGAAAACACAAGACCACATTGATTATCCAGTCCAAAACATCCAGTCCTGAGTTTACTGTGTATTTTGAACATAGGTCACAGGTAATGTTGAAGCTTAATAGGTTATATGAAAACACATTCAGAGACATATATAACTTAAAATGTATTTTTATGTCATTTTTTGCCCTAAAGGCAAATATTTCACATTTATAAATATTCATTATTCAAAATAGAAATATAAATATATTAAATGATGTTTATTCTTCACCATATGGTGACATTGTTAATGCTACATTTGGATACATAAATTGCTCATGCAAAATAAAATGAAAGCCAGGTGATAATGTAACATTAAATACTCGGTGATCACTTTATTTCATAATGTATTGTTCACTTATAACGGATTTTCTCTTTTTGTTTACTATTTTTTTTAATTATCACCTGTTAGGTTTTTTTTTAATTTATTTAACACTGTACAACATGGGAACCAGATGTACACAAGCAGATGGCAATGAACATTAGCAATATTCATAGCACAGATTTCCTGGGGGCCTGCGGCGGAGGCATTTCTCAAATTCAAGCTTTGATGACAAAATATTTGCACAATGGCCTTTATGCTGCTCTCTATAATGTATTCTCTCCTACTTATGGAAATGGGATGGATGACTAATGGAAAAACAAAGGAAAAATTAAAGCAAAGTACAGATGTAAGTGTAGAATGTTGTGATGGAATCCAAATGTAAAGGGTATAATAAAAGACATAGATTATAGGCTTCATGTAGAGGGAGAAACAAAGAATTAAAAAAATGCAATTTGACCCTAGGACACATTCAGTACTGTCCTCACTGTTTTAGCATTTGGCACAGCATTCTGGACGGTTTTATATTTATGCCGCAGTTTGAAATAGAATTTTCCCATATCACATAAATATGTCTGCAATGCAACAAATCTGACCGTTTTTCTTCCTTTGCTCTTAATTTTATGGGGTGCCATTAGACAGCCCCCTACACGTCCGTCACATGGAGGTAGATCGAGACCTACGTGTGTGTTACGTTAGTTAGCGTAGCGTATTTACGGTATCGTAAGTACTATGCACTCCCCCGGGCACTCCCTTCGGACAGACATATTTTGGCAGATTTACGTCTAACTTTTCCATGCGTAACCGCGAACGTACGTAGCGTCGCGATGGACGTAAGTGCCTGAGCCAGCCCATACTGTACGATTTAAATGCCAAACCCCGCCTCCAGTGCATAGTTGGAGCATATTTACGGCTAGCGTATTTTTGGCACGCCCCTTTGGACGTAGTTACGAGAGTGTTACGGTCGTCCTGAGTTACGTGTCGTAACATCTGCGGTGCGCATGCGCAGTACTTACTAATGGGCGATTTTACATCAGCGGCTAGCGTAAAATAGCGTACGTAGGTCTGGATCTGGCCCAAGGGCTCTGATAAGACACAGGTTATCCCAGATAAAGGTCATTTGGGACCCTGGACCATTCCATATCAAACCGAGAAGCCTATACATATAACCTGACACAGTCTATTAGACTATTCACCATCATCCAAGCCTTCAAGTTCTCCTTCAAATCCCACTTATTCAGACTAGCCTTACCTTACTTTTCCTAAGCTCTCTCCCTTCCCTCCCCTTATCCTTCTAACTCCCAATTTCCTCCCCTTCCTTCTTTCTTGTGTCTCATCATTTTACTTTATATTTGACTACCTAATCACCACCATATTCACACTATATTATATATATATATATTGTAGTATTGTATATGTAATTTATATATTCTTTGTCTCACTGTACAACGCTGCGGATACTTTGTAGTGCCTTATAAATAAATGTTAATAATAATAATAGTAATAATAATAATAATAATAATAATACTAATAATAATAATAATAACATGTGCAGTAGAGAATCACGCAGCGAGACGTCACGTCAGCCGGCGCACAATCACCTCTGGATCCGGCCCAGTATGAGGCGTTCTGCTTGACTCTTCTCTCTTTAATAAGATGGAGGATGTCACGCAGAGACATGGGTCACCTAAGCCCTACAGGGTTGTCACTGTGATGAGCTCTGCTATACCATGTAATGAGACAGGACAGGAAGAATGTGCGTTATCTAAGTAATAGACTCAAAGGGCCTGATCCAGAGTTACGCCGATGCGCTGTGCTTACTAAAGCACAGCGTATCGGCGTTCACTTACCCTGGCACTCCCCCTGTGCGGGCGTATGGCCCCTTTCTTACGCCGGCTGAAGGCTACCCTAACTTAAGCCGGCGTAAGGCATACGCTCGCACAGGAGCGTATGGCCGCTTAGCCTGCCCTCCTACCCTCATTAAACTACCTCCCCCCGCCCACCTACACTAACCTGAACATTTCAGCCAGATACGCACATAAGAAGCAGAAGCTTCATAAGCGTAAATCAGGATAATTAACTACTATATAAACATGGAGGTAAAAAAGAAGCCAATTCAGAGGCGCACTTACTTGTCACAGTTCCCCATAACAATCAAAACCAAATAAATGTATAAAGCGATCATTTAATAATACAATGCAAAAATTACTTAAGGGTGAAATATAACAATACAACAGTAGAGCATCTGTTGGACACAAACGTTCATAATAAATGATACAAGAAACGCTGCCAAAGTACCCACTAATTGTACGTGTTGGAAAAGTCCTGTCTCAGGTAAGGGGTGGGGGCCCCCATGTGCAAATTCCGCACAAGGGCCCCTTCACTTCTTAAAACGCCCCTGGCAGTAAGTAAAGACATTTAATAGCACCTTTCACATTATTAGTCCAAAGTTTTGTTGATAATTTGAAGCATTATGCTCCATTCACATCTTGCTTCTTAGAAGAGGGTGGTAATATGGTAATGGGGTAGATCCAGAACTACGTGTGCTGTACGTTTATTCGCGAAGCGTATTGTCGTGCACGTAAGTTCGCTACACTCCCCTCGGCACACCCCTTGCACGGACGTATTTTGTCAAGATACGCTTCCCAAACACTACCTTAACTTTTTCCAACGTAACCGCATTCATATGCACATGTACGTATGGGCTGAACGAATTTACGCAGCTTAGTACGCCCATACTGTACACTTTAAATACCACCCCCCGCCTACTTCATGTGTTTTAGACGTATTTTCGAGTAACGTAAATTTGGCACGCCCACACGTAAGTATTTACGTGACACATACGTGAATGGCCCATACGTTCACAATTACGCTACGTGAATGTGCGTATTTTCTATGGTGCACATGCACAGTGCGTTCTAAACTGCGATTTTATTTGTCCGCCACGCGTAAATTCGCTCCGACGCGTAGTTCTGGATCAGGCCCATTATGGGTAACACATTTACACAATGGGCCAGATCTAGAGTTACGTTTCAATAATGTGTAAAGACGTAGCGTATTTAATCTAGCGTAATTAGTAGGCGCTCCCAAAGCTCGTACGTACTTTGCCCATTTTACGCTTCCCAAACCCTACCTAAACTTTACACAGCGTAAGTACTGACGTACATAGAAGATGTACGTATGTAAGTGTCTAAGCACGCCCATACTGTACGAATGAAATGCCTCACCCCGCCTCCGAAGCGTAATTACCGGTGTCGTATTGCTGTCATGCCCCCTCATTTGTAGTTACGCATTGATACTAGCCTGTTACGTACATTCAGAGTTATGTGGCGTAAAACATCTGGCGCGTCTTTCAGTCGACCAGAAGTTGTCATACTGCACATGCGTAGTGCGTTTTTTTTTCACGAATTTTCGCTTACGATCGGCGTACGATCGCTTGCGGCCGTAGCTCTGGATCAGGCCCAATGTTCTTATGTCTTGCCAGAGACAGGGCCTGTTTTTTTTGAAGTACACCAAAAACTATTTTGTTCATCTCAAAAACACAATAAATTCTTTTATCAGTTCCAAAACCCCAGTCTCTGTGTTAATTTGTTACTCAACAAATACTGTATAAGTGTAATATTTTTTTCTTCTAATACATTTCATGGTCACACAAATGCTGTTAACTAATACAAATATTGGGCCAGATCCTGCGCTACGTACGTTAGCGTTTTTACGCTAAGTGCTGATGTAAAATTGGCAATTTAAAAGCACTGCACATGCGCGTGGCAGATGTTACACGCTGTATCTCTGATCATACGTAATTTCTGCGTAAATACGAACAAAAGGGCGTGTCTACCATATGACACCCATAATTACGCTTTGGAGGCAGAGGGAGGCATTTAAATTGAGAATGTGGGCCGGGTGAGGCTGTTACGTACGTCAATGAAGTATTTACGCTTGGAAAAGTTAAGTTAAGTTAAGTTTGGGAAGCGTAAATTGAGTAATGTTTGAGCGAGCGAGGGGAGTGCATAGTACTTACGATAGTGTAAATACGCTGCACCAAGTAACGTAAAAACAACTTAGGCGTGAATCTACCCCAAAACAGATAGTCTGCAGATAGACTTATCCCAGGATCGCGTTTTGATGACGTCTTTGGAGGTGGCCTGACATCGTTATGGCAGAGCTGGAGATTGGACAACACTGTGATGTTGAGCATTGTGGTCAGCTAGGACAATTTTGAGTGACATCAAGAAAAACTGTAACAGGATCCAGGACACGGAAGGGTTGGACCGTCCCATACATTGGGAAAATATCCCTATAGGCCTTGTATAAAGACACAAGAAGTGTGAGTAGATCCCTACAAGAAGTGTGTGGTACTTACCTTTCCTGGCAGCACTGTACTAGGGCTGGTCACCCTCTCTCTCCTTTTTTGAATCCTACTTTAGGTTGAGGATACGGAAGAGTTGGACCATTCCATACATTGGGATAATATCACTATTGGCCTTGCATAAAGATATAAGAAGTGTGAGTAGATTTGTATAAAAAGTGTGCGGTACATATCTTTCCTGGTGGGACTGTACTAGGGCTGGTCGCCCTCTCTTTCTCCTCTTGAACCCCATTCTAGGATCGTTGTTTGAGGACGGGACCACGG
The DNA here is from genome assembly GCA_011038615.1 of Limnodynastes dumerilii. Lineage (NCBI taxonomy): Eukaryota > Metazoa > Chordata > Amphibia > Anura > Limnodynastidae > Limnodynastes > Limnodynastes dumerilii. The sequence continues at coordinate 461,841 of WWET01000819.1, forward strand.
AAAAACGTAAGGAACTTTGGAGATTGAAAAAATATCCATAGATACCCTACTATTGCACAGAGGAGTAAGAGGTCCTAAGAGGAGAACAACCACACTTTGTTGTAAGGACACCTGGGCTAAACCATGTTAATTTCAAGGAAGTTACTTGTATTCTTTGCATGCAGGGATATATCTTTGAATTGCTTACTGCACACAGATACTGACCAGCTTTACTATCACACTGTTATTTAGACTTGGGATAGGAAACATCACCTCTCAACTCTAATACTGTTTGCAACAGATGAAATATGACTCCCCTGCAATCAATATGGTTTAGCCCAGGAGTAACTAAGTTCAAGCACTTACTTAAGTCTGGATTCAGCCCAGGATAACTCTTGCTGGAGCACAGGTGTTCATTACTGACTGTAATATGTGAAAGGATTCATAGGCAGAGCCCATTATGTCAATTGAGGATTATGAGGAGGCCTGGAAAACATTCTCTATAATAACAGAGTATTAGGGCAGTATGCACAGATCCGATTTTGCTACTTATTCTATGCGTATCTTTTAGGTACGGTCGAGCTGTGCATGCGTAGTAACCTTTCTTACGCAAACTATGTTGGATTTAGGTCCATTACACCTGGATTTGTAAATCGGTCTTGGTGACATACGTACGGAGGGGCGTGGTTGAATTCCGTACATGCGTAGTTTAGTGAAAGTGGGTGGGGGGGAGGCCAAAGTCACCAAAAAACGTCCATGTAAGGGGAGTGTCATGGGTGTGTCATGGGTGTGTCAAATATACGTGCGTATATTTGCGTACTTTATATGCACGCATCTGTGAACACAGCCCTTAGATTCTAATACCTAATTTTAATGGGATTAAATTCCCAAGGGATAAGGTTACATTTTATACACGGACGAATGTCCGCTTGCAAGGCGTCCACTTGACAGTGATGGTCGCTTGACAAATCTGCACTCTATTGTTACACCTGCATGATACTAGGGTTAGGTTTAGGGTTAGGCTGTGATTATAATTAGGGAAAGGATGCAGTAAGGGTTAGCCCACAGTTTGGGTTACAATTAGTCTACAGTTATGGTTAGGCTGTGGTTGGGATTAGGGTTAGGCTGCATTTAGGTTTAGGGTAATTTTGCGGTTATGATTAGGATTAGGTTTAGGGTTAGGCTTTGGTTATGGTTAGTTTAAGGTTGTGGTTAGGGTTAGAATTAGTCTGCAGTTATAATTAGGTTTTAGGGTTTGGCAGCAGATGGGGTTAGAGTTAAAGTTAGGCTATAGTTAGGGTTAAGCTCACTTAGGGCTAGGCTGCAGTAATGTGTTGGTGTAGGACTTTTAAGTGTACTAGCAGAACTAAGGGAGATCTAATAATACTATCAACCTTAGTGTCAGCAGGAAAACTAAGGTTGATATAATAATACTATTGACCTTAATGTTATCAGGAAAACAACGCTGTTGAGTTTATTGTGTGTGTGTGAATAACATTCAGATGACATTATAAGTCTTATACCACCCCCGATCAAGAGTCAAAGGTTGCAAATGGATCAACAATAGCACTAACTGCTACCTTCACAGCATTTGACCTTCTATAGCCAAGCCCTTCCTTAAATTTTACTATATTTGCAAACATAAAAGGGTGGTGATGGACTCTAAAGCTAAGTGGCCCCCACCCCAACCCATCCCAACTGTTATAAGCTGTCAAAAGTGTAATTTGACTTAGGTATGACTGTGCTGCAATGTGTTCCTGGTGAACAGCATGAATCCATCTCACAAACTGAAAAGCGTCTGTGATGCAATCTGGACGCACAGAAGAAAGATTAATATTGGATCTGGTTTAGAGTTATGTATTTTATATGAATAAATATGGTATTTTTTATGTATGTGCTGACACATAGTGTTATATAATGTCTGTATGGATCGCCGGACCTCTCTTTTGTTCCTTGTAGTTACATAGTGGTCACTTTGGTCCTTGGCTGCACCTCTGTATTTATATATACACTTGCACAGATTTCATATATTGGATTAGAAGCGCAGCCTTGTGTGTTTTCTTGTTACTGTTACAAGTTTTAGTTTGGGAGCCTGACTCCTCCCCAATATGGCCGCTGCACACTGTTCAAATGGCAGAAGTGTCTTAATACAGACCTCCTGAGTACACATATAGCAAATGGACAGGGACTCACCTACAGGAGGTGCCTTGACGCTGGGCAGGTGAGCTTAACCCAATATAGCTATATAGTGACCTAAACCTCCTTTTTATGTATGTGCTGACACATAGGGGCCTATTTATACAAAGCTTTGTTTCATTGTGAACGAAGCATCTTCAGGCTTGCTTATCATCGCAGCGAGACTGGCAGCTTCGTTCACAGTATTTACAAATACTCACCCCTCCTGCGAGGTCCCACGATGATCCGCCGGGTCCTCATAGTACTTCTCATTCATGCATATGCGTAGTAACTCTCATTCGGGACTTTGAAAATTTCAAGTTCCGACATGAGAAAGTAGTGTATTCATGCTGGGACCAGACAGCTGCAGCCCAATGGGTTGCCTGGACAGGTGAGTTTATTAATATTTACTTATTTTTTCTATTTTTTTTTATTTTATGATTTTTTTTTTTACTAAGAGGATATTCTAATGTATTCTGGCGGTCTCCCCATACATACCACCCTTTTCCTCCCCCTAATAACAGCTATTAGGGGGAGGAAAACAGGGGTATATGGGGACATCGCTGGAATATTTACCTTTAACGCCAGCCTGAGCTGGCGTTAGTCTTACGCCGGGAGTGGAGTGTAGAAGTCATCCGCTTCATATTAATGCAATAGTGCCAGTTTTCGCTTCAAAATTGGCACTATCGCATTAAGATGATCTTTATAAATAGACCTCATAGTGTTACATAATGTTTGTTTGGAGCGCCGGACCTGTCTTTTGTTCCTTGTAAATATGGTATTCCACCTTTTCTATCTGTATGCATTTCTCTACCTTGTTTAATGGTGCATAAACTTACTTTCAGAGGATGAAAAATTTTTCTTCTAGTTCTGCTAGACCAAGGACAGGGTCTGCAGCTTCTGGCTGGTCGGCAGGAGTGATCGCAAGTGTGGACTTACATCTTCTCTGTTTCCTGCTACATCATCTCTGATCCCCTATCATACTGTCAGACCTCTTATCTGAGCTCTCATATACCGCTCCTGAATGAATCTCTACCCTTTCCCTGTGAATTTTTTTTAAACTTAATGCATATAGACCCTGATTCACACTTAATAACACACCTATATATACACAGGCCGTGTGCGTATCCCAGCAGATTTATGTGAATTTCACGTGACTTTGCGAGTGCCGTGAAAGGGGCGTGGCTTAGTGGCCATGTGATCCGTATTGACATGGAGGAAGATGCTCCTGGCCTCTGCTGCAATAGGAAAGCAGGTGGGAATGGTGAATGGGTCACTACAAATACAACAGTGCTTATGCCCTGACAGGCTCTGTACATTGTGTAATGTGCTGGTGCTCTACTAATGCACTGTATGGTGCTATTACTATGAGATCTGTACATTGTGTAATGTGCTCTACTAATGCCTTGTATATTGCAATTACTAGTAGATCTGTTCCTTCAAAATTATACTACTATTTTACTGTGTGAAAGAAGTAACTTATAAATCACCAATAAAAAATATCAGAACAGGACTTGTTACAGCCAATAACCAAAGCATTTCCTTAATGTAGAATTTATTATTATTTTCAAATCTACATTATAAGCGTCCTGCTTTCACAGAGAACGTTAATGGATGTCTTACATGTCCTGGCAGTCAGATAGTACGACCATATTATCAGTATTGTCATTTTACATATGTTTTATTTTTTTAACAGTGCATCATATGAAGTAGCTCTTCACAATTTTACATACATCAACCTCTGCCATATTACAGTCTAATTCCCTAACAAACACACACACACATACACACGCTAGGGGTAATTTTTAAAGCTTG
>WWET01000820.1:2082-14017 GCA_011038615.1 Limnodynastes dumerilii
AGTCCTTTTATGTCCATACATCAAAGGGGTAGCCGATCTTCTGCTTGATTGGAGGGATCTCAATCCTCTTGGTGGTTCCTAGGTCATCATTGGTCCTGGGGTCTTCCATTGTTCTCCTCCTGGAGGGTCATCTGCATATCCTTCATTCATATACTTTTTATACTCTAACCTAGCATAGCGCATAACTACTGCCGCAAACATGCGGTCTTATCAGCGTCTAGCTAACATTATGGGTTATGATTTAAGCTACCCTATGAATATAAACAACACATATAAAGTCCATTCAATTGCTGTTTGGTGGTTTTCTCTTGTTTACTCCGTCTGTAGAGATAAAGCACTGTTTTAATACATTTTATATTAACAAACCCTGTGTGTTTATTTGTGTGTAAATGTATGTCTTATAACTTTTAATATCGAATGAAACAAAGCCCGCGAAAGTGTGTACGAGCATCGAAATTCACACGCACGTGCGTTCGCGTTACTGATTTCCCGCACTTTTGCGGTTCTTTGTCTCTCACTATACAGCGATCAATTAGCGAATATTCGCTTGCATATTTTAATATTTTTCTGTTTCGATAATACCAATATATCTAAATAGCAGTGTTAATCAGTGTTAATTAGTACCCTGTGTCATTGAATTCAATGACATCATTCATGCCATCAGGGGCCAATGTTTGGAGGGAAAATATCCAGTAGGCTTCACGTTGGCAAAGCCTACTGAATCTATTTCCCCCCCTGGAAGTAGGGCCAATCCATTTTATACCCCAAATTTTTAAACAAGAGGGGTCTCCCTTGTGTACTCTGGAAAAATGTTTAAACTTGTTTAATAATGTTCATCTTGTGCTCCCTAAATCTCTCTTTCAATTTCCTTGTGGTGCGTCCCACATATTGGAGCGCACAGGAACATTTCAGACCGTATATCAGGAATTCTGTTACACAATTTATAAAAGATGTTCTCGGAAAGGTTTTCCCATTTGAAGTTGAAGTAAATTGTTTTAAATTATATTCCGGTTGCATTTATAACAACCCAGAATGCCTTTTTTAACCGTATTTTTCTTCTCTTTCTCTCCAACTTTCACCATACTCAGGGCTAAGATATTTTTTGATTTTTACTTCTCTTAAAAAATTTTTTTAGGGTAGAGCTCAAAAGGGGATTTAGGATCTCATCCTGTTTTAACAAATAATGATTCTCTTTCATAATGCGTTTAATTTGGTTATATTTATTATTATATCTTGAAATAAAAAGGATGTTATCCTCCCCAAAATCCCCATCTTTACTCTTATCCTTCGAAACCAACAGTTCCTCCCTGTCTAGCTTAGCAGCTCTTTCAAGGGCTTTTTCCAACAATTCATTGGGATACCCCCTATCTCTAAAGTTACCTAACATCCTATTGGCCTGGAGGTGAAAATCCTCCAAATTACTACAGTTACATAGTCTCACCAGCTGTCCATATGGAGTGTGGATCCGCCAAGGTTTGTAATGACTGCTCCTAAAGTGTAAGGGCCTGATCCAGACCTACGCCCGCGAGCGTAGCGTATGTTCGCCTGGGCGTATAAACTTTCACGCCCATGACACTCCCATTGATTGTACCGACTTACGGCGGCTGAACCCTACCCTAACTTTTTCAAGCGTCCGTGCGAATTTTCGGACCGATACGCTGGTCATACGGGGCTTAGCACGCCCATACTGTACAATTTAAATGGCTATCCCCGCCTCTGTGTAGTAACTCGAGCGTCCGAACTATCGTCGTACAAAACGCATGCCCCTTGGGCGAAAAATACGCTGAAGATACGCTCGCTGTACGCTGATACTTTACATGCGCAGTGCGTTTTTTCTCCCATTTTTACGCTCCCGACCGGCATACGATCGCTTGCGGTCGTAGGTCTGGATCAGGCCCTAAGTAACTATTCGCATCCGTGGGTTTTGAATAATTTGTGGAAACAATTTTATTCCCACTGAGGGAGAGAGTGATATCCAAATAATTGATAAATTGTGTATGAAACTGAAAAATTTATTTTAAGTTGAAATAATAATTATTTAATTCTGCAACAAAGGATTGTGCTGAAATAAAATTCCCATCCCAAATAAAAAGCAGGTCATCAATGAACCGCTTGTAGAACACCAGGTTTGCTCCCCATGAGCTTCGCGACACAGGTGTCTTCTCAAATTGCCCCATATACAAGTTGACAAAGCTGTTTTCTATAAGGGAGAGTAGCAATATACCCATACTAGATTGCATATACGCAATCTATGTAACAAAACAATACGTAGATAACGTAAAATAGTTACTACGCATGCGTAGTAGCTGACCTCGGCATCTGACGGATGTATTTCCGCCAATGTACGTTGTTGTGGATCCGGCCCATAGTTCCCAGAATCATGGGCCCTGATGGGCAGGACTTATTATTAAAAATGAAGCCAGTATTCCATACTGCATTATAACTGCTCACTTTGAGCAATAAATTATACTCTAAAACACACAATTCTCAACAGTTGTAAAATTAATATATCCAAAAACTTGTCACAATAGCATATGAACAGTACAGATAAAGCGAAAATAAATAGTCAAATGTATTTATCACCAAACTATTGTTTTGTTCACTGCTTCCATCATTCTTGAAATGTCTGTGAAATTTTCCTAAGAGTAGACTAGACTAGAAATATTTTCCGAAACGATCTACAGATGAAGATTCTGTATTAACCTCTACAGCATCTTGGTGGTCCATAAAGAGAATCCTGATGCTGTGTGAACTTAATCCATTAGCTCTGATAAAGCAAATACAATGGTTCTATTAATATAAACAAAATACAATCATCCATCTTAAAGTCCTCATGTTCATAAATTAACAACCTGTTGATTGATTTCCAAAACCAGAATTCTCCAGTGTGTGAAATATGGTACATTAATTCCATTCTTCAATATTATAGTGTATTATTATAAGTAACCAAAATGTTTCAGTATGTCTCAGAAACAAATTTACATCTATTATGCATATGCATACAAGATCTTGGTAGGTCACAGACATTAAAACAAGTATTGTAAGATTCTGAAATTAATTCAGCTCTTTAGCTTCAGCATTGATTTCTGTAGTAAATGAATCTCACATTTAAACATATAGTGGAGAAAAGTAAAAAATGGAAACTCTAGATAGTGCATTGCCCTTAATTATTTATTATGTAGAAGATAAAACAATGTGCTTACACAGTTCATGCTAATCAAACAAATGCTCATCTGAGAAATAGCAGTCTCTGACACTTATGCCACATTTGAGCAAAGTCTGATATTTACGTTTGGTGCTTCCAGGAATATAGAGCCATATTCACAACTAAGAATGTACAAAATCCTTGTGTACATTTTTAAGAATGGATATATTGCACATGCCCAGAACTCAAGCATAAGTACAGAAACCATGGCCTACTGATTCATATTCATATAGAGCTGACAGGGGCGTTTTAAGAAGTGAGAGGGCCCGTGTGCAGGATTTGCACATGGGCCCCCCCCCCTTACCTGAGACAGGACTGCCCAGATTCGCGGGCCGAAAATGGTGCGGGGCTTAATGGCGATATAAGCCCCGCCCCCTTTTCAACACGCAAATCGGGACAGGTTCACCTCAGGGGAAGGGAGACTAATTTGGCATCTATTTCTTCCCTCCAGAAGATATTAGAGGGAAGAAATAGATGATGAATGGCCCCCCTTCCCCTGCCAACCCAGGGTGCAGGATGCATGCCACAGGGCCCCCTGTTCTGAGGGGCCCGTGTGCACTGCACACCCTGCACCCATTATAGATACGCCAATGAACTCAACAGTTGTAAAATTAATATATCCAAAAACTTGTCACAATAGCATATGAACAGTACAGATAAAGCGAAAATAAATAGTCAAATGTATTTATCACCAAACTATTGTTTTGTTCACTGCTTCCATCATTCTTGAAATGTCTGTGAAATTTTCCTAAGAGTAGACTAGACTAGAAATATTTTCCGAAACGATCTACAGATGAAGATTCTGTATTAACCTCTACAGCATCTTGGTGGTCCATAAAGAGAATCCTGATGCTGTGTGAACTTAATCCATTAGCTCTGATAAAGCAAAGACAATGGTTCTATTAATATATACAAAATACAATCATCCATCTTAAAGTCCTCATGTTCATAAATTAACAACCTGATGATTGATTTCCAAAACCAGAATTCTCCAGTGTGTGAAATATATGGTACATTAATTCCATTCTTCAATATTATAGTGTATTATTAACCAAATAATAATAATATTATTAGTAACCAAAATGTTTCAGTATGTCTCAGAAACAAATTTACATCTATTATGCATATGCATACAAGATCTTGGTAGGTCACAGACATTAAAACAAGTATTGTAAGATTCTGAAATTAATTCAGCTCTTTAGCTTCAGCATTGATTTCTGTAGTAAATGAATCTCACATTTAAACATATAGTGGAGAAAAGTAAAAAATGGAAACTCTAGATAGTGCATTGCGAGAAAAGTATGGAAACTCTAGATAGTGCATTGCCCTTAATTATTTATTATGTAGAAGATAAAACGATGTGCTTACACAGTTCATGCTAATCAAACAAATGCTCATCTGAGAAATAGCAGTCTCTGACACTCTACAGTGATACTATAAGAAGATATTGAGTTGGCACTCCGACTAAACTGATTAATGCAAAGCATTTCTTTATGATGGTAGTTTGGGATGTCCTCCATGACTTGCTTTTATGAAGATATTTATCAGACACCTTCATTGTTCTAAGGATGAGAAAACCTTCATAATACTGTTATTTCTCATATACACTATTTAAAAAAAAGTCTATATCTACTATCAAAATATTAAATATTTATATTAAGAAATTATATTTCAAGCTTAGTCCTCCATAGTAGATGAGTTACAAATTATGCCACATTTGAGCAAAGTCTGATATTTACGTTTGGTGCTTCCAGGAATATAGAGCCATATTCACAACTAAGAATGTACAAAATCCTTGTGTGCATTTTTAAGAATGGATATATTGCACATGCCCAGAACTTAAGCATAAGTACAGAAACCATGGCCTACTGATTCATATTCATATAGAGCTGACTTATGACTCTTTCACACATTGGCACTGAATGAGTACCGCATGCGTGTCTAGAGGGGCAAGACTCTTAATGCAAATGAGCTGCACATGGGCTACTAATGTGCGATCCTCTAAAGTAAGTACTGATTCACAAGTGTGAGTGGCTTGCGGAAGTATACATATTCAAGGAAAAAGATAAGGTAGCCCTCTACCTCTTAAGTTGATTTACTTATGGTTTGGCGCTAGTCTATGCATCTTGTATATATGTTTTATTACCATTAAACCTTTAACTGATAGAAAACATTTCAATTTACATTAATTGAAATAGTTGTAATTTAAAAAAATTATATTTCAATAAATAATAATAATAATGCATTATATGAAGATTATAATGGATTTTCTACATTTGTTAGTAAAATTACAATATTAAAAACTTAAAAAATTCTAAACATAAAATTGTAATAAAGTATATAAATAGCAATTAGCACACAGTTAGCTCATTTCTCCAAGGCACATTAAGGGTTGAAATTACAATGTAACAATTTTGTGAAAATGTAAAAAAAATATTGAAACATTCATTAAATAGTAATATGATACATTATACAAAGGTGTTTTGTGTTATTAATCAACAAGTGTATATAGTTGTGGATAAGTGAATGCTGATGAACCGGCCTCCGTGTGATTCCCATTAAGGATAAACATCCGCACTTTAATATACATACTTCATACTTAGCTGTCCCAAGTTTAGGAGTGTAGTTAAATGGATTCTTTACCATCTCTGAATCACTCATAAGGATTTGTCAATGCGTTTATTCGCAAATTCACTCTTAAGTGTGAATCAGGTCCATAGACATAAATACTGTATAAAAATACCAATTCATTAATATGAATAAAGTATCCATAGAAAGTCAACAACAGCACAGCTTAGTGTCTAATAAAAACAAGTGAATATATTGATTAGTATTAAAATATTAGATTGTAATACCCCAGCACATAACCAGCACTTTAATACTGTATTATTGTTAGTATTAGTAAGGTGGCATCTACAATAAAAGTTTAATGGGCAAGCTTCACTTTTAATCAGGGTTGCCAACTTTTAAAAGCTTCCCTCCGGGAGATCCCAGAGGGAAGCCATATATGCATGCAGAAGGCGGAGCTTAAGTGATTTATGCAAATTGTGTCATTAAGCCCCGTCCCTCGACTAATTACCACTTTTCGGGTTTAATAGGGATGGGTGTGGGGGTGGGGCTTGATGACGCAATTTGTGTCATCAAGTCCCTCTCTGTCCCTAGCAACTCTAGTATACTAGTGTTGTAAGGCAGGGGGGGAGGACTTGAGGCCGTGGTTTCATGGAAGATTTGTGGGAGATTTGCCGGCTCTGATGGGATACTGAGAGAACTGCCCAAATTTCAGGAGTCTCCCTGACATTCTGGGAGAGTTGGCAACCATGCTTTTAATCTTAGCAAGGAGTTCTTCTGAATCTTGTAAGTTAACCCTTTTCACTAAATTGTTTCTTAAGTTAGTCATTTTCTAGATACAATATGCAAACTGGAGTAATGATTTTTCCCAATGTTGTATCTTTAATTACTGATGTCCAATTGTCTTTGGCTTTGAGAAACCCATAATCATAATAATTTAAATCTGGTGGTAGTTGCAATTTTTGTCCGTCATGCAGGCCTATTCCAGGTCTGGAAGCAGACTGATTAGAAGCACATCTGTGTATGGTGCTGAAGGGTCTGAGAGGTTTACAGCAAGTGTTTTTCATCTTATGTTGGTGGAGCCTGGTGGTTCCTGGAGAGACCAGACACCCAAACACAGCTAGTCAGAGATGATGAAAGCACTAAGGTGAAGTGCTCAGAATTGTGTTCTGTTTGTGAGAGGAATACAAGGTCCTGCCACAGTAATCAGGGATTACTTACTTTAATAGATATTGGCCACACAGGCCAAGGATTTATGTTTTTGGTTTTGTATGCTATAAAGGTGTTGTCTATTTGTGAAACAATATAACACACTGGATTATTGTATCATATTGGTACTCATGTCTGCATATATCGGCTGCTAAACAAGTTATAGTGCCTGTGGTAACCTTGGAAACAATGACCCAGGATTAAATATTGTCTTTAAAACAAATTCAGAAAAAAAATCTTGATTGAAATTAAACTTTTTGCCTCCTCTTGTACTCTTAGAAAGTCTACTAAGTGTCGTTCATTAAAAATAGTCAACGTTCTGACCAGGGGCGTAACTAGGGTAAATGGAACCTGGGGCAAATACCAAAAATGCTCCCCGTCCCCGTCCCCGGTTAATTTGTTTTTGATATGTATATATATGTATATCTCACATTGGTGTAACCCTCCCATCTTGGTATGTAGCAGAAATGATTGTGCCGCGCATAGCAAATAAGGGGACGTGGTCAACTCACTGGGGGCGTGGTCAAACAACTAAGGGCCGTAGTCAAACCACTAGGGAGGGGGAACTGTACATTCAAGTTTAAACTATTTTATATATTATGGGCTCGCGCTTCCCACCTGCTGCAGATCCTCTACCACTAGGGTTGTGCACCCTCCAAACCCCAAATACAAGATAAAGCCCGTGAGAGCTAAATATGTACATAAAATCAAACACAAACCAATGTGAAGAGATTATCCGTGCTGGGATAGTGATGGATAATACCTTAATCAAATAGTGTCCAATAATAGTTCTTCTCAATGTTTCCACAAAACTGTGGTGTGTAGACCCCAATCAAAAAGTCCTTTTGAAACGTCGAAGAGGATTCCTTGCTATTCCAGAGGATCCGTTGTTCCCAGAAAAAAGAGAGAAAAGAAGCCTAGCGTAATACAGTCTTATTTCTAAGAGAAGATATCACTTTTCCAGGATACTCACACTCTGTGTGTCTTGTTATCTGCGCATATTAACAAGAACAGTCCTCCAGGTTCCACTAGTTTCTCTGAGGTCCTATTCCCCAAATATCGACCTTCCTTTCTTTTCAGTTGTTTCTCTTCCTAGGGTACCGTTGTTGTGCTTTGAAGAAGGGAAAAAGGAGAACTTCACGACCAGGTAAGTACCTATCTAAAAAAGGTATATACTTGATTTGGTTCTATCCCCCATAGGCGTTATTCCCAAGAAGGCCCTGAGAATATTTTGCCTAACTGAACAATTATCATTCCCTCCAGGGTCGTCAGCTAATGATGTTATAACAGAAATAAAGATATTATAGCTTATGGACTCGCGCTTCCCCCCTGCTGCAGATCCTCTACCACTGGGGTTGTGCACCCTCCAAACCCCAAATACAAGATAAAGCCCGTGAGAGCTAAATATGTACACCAAAAGCACGTGGCCATGTAAACAGAGGGGATGGACTCCCAGCGGTAATTGCATTTAGCTGCGGACGGACCTTCCCCCCTGGTTTTTTGCATAAACAGCACTTGATTAGTTGATTATGGAGATTCTCCAGTGGTCCACACTCCGTTTAGGAGGTATTTTATTTACGGAAGAAGGTCTTATGGATGACAGTATAAGGCAGCTAGGGCTACATTCACGGGCTGTAAGACAGCTCATTTGAACCTTCTCCGCATCATATTAAAGGTATTTATCCGAATTAGGAGATAAATATAAATTTTATTAGGTTTGGAAGACCCGATTGATGTTTTTCCTTTATAAGAAAGTTCACTACACCTGGCTAGGTAAACAAACGGGGCGGTCTATGATTGACGGCCGCATTTGTAAGCCCAGTTAAGATTCCCCCTGGGTTTATTAAATGGCAGGACCTAGAAAAAGGAAGGTTCAATATTATGGATAAGATTTTTCCAGGAAGAAGGCAATTAAGGAAATGTCCCCCTTTTTTTAGAATTTTTATTAGAATTTCTGTATATGTATTTGATGACGTATTCAAGCAGGAAGTATAAAGCATCGGAAGTTACCCCTTAACAATCGAGCCTTGAGAAAGAACACACATGTGTTTGAAACGCATTGGCGTTAGGTTGTCTGGTTGGTGAGTCCTCTTGATCGTCGGTTGCAGCATAAAGTCTCTCTTTACCCCCCTGGAAGGATTGTACTCATAGGGCCCTTGTGAGCTTTCCTGGAGGTAGGGGTTTTTCCACCTGTAAGGGAGACATCTTTAGCAGCACCTAGGAACTGGGGATCATTTTCCAGATTTCAGGGGGAGACTGGAAATATTTTTTATTTGTTTTACAAATGTTTTTTTATTATTGTATGAGCCCTACAAAACCCATGTTAGTTACGCCTCTGGTTCTGACTACAGTCTTATGTATCAAGGACTTTGACTCAGAAATGAAGAGTTATAGGCCATGGACTGGATTCACACCTAAGAAGCTCCAGCTTCATAGGTGTGTATTTCTAAGAATATAACTACGTACACGCTCAGTAGTACATTTACGCAACCAGTTTGCTATGTAGATTGCCTCCGTGTACTCTTTAAAGACTGCACAGAGTAGTTTAGTAAGAGAGAGGTGCCACCTTGGAGAGGATTTAGTTAGAAATTGGAGGGGGGAGGGATTTAGATTAGCTGGGGAAGGGGATCTGTCCGCACCTAACTCACTCTTAGATGTGAATACGGTCCCGTATGCTTGTTAGCATTAACAATTTATTCCCTGTATTTGCCATGAACAACCTCGCAGTTCCTCAAGGACATTATCATACTACATAAGTACAGTATATGGCTGAAAAGTTTTAAAAGAATATAATTACATTAAATACCATATTTTATAAGAAGCAATGACGATCACATGCTGTTTTTGCAAGTAAGGATTTTATAAGGTTTTTTTCAATTCATGCAAAATAATCATTGGACATATATAGACCATATTTCTTTTTAATACCTTCTCTGTTTGATCCCATTTGTAGAATACCAATGTCTTAGAACTTATTGCCCTGGAGCTCTTTAGTCATAATATCTTTGCTTGCTCTTTGGCCTAATAATCATTAAAGTTCCATCTAAAATGAATTTAAAAGTACTGTAATTTTATATGATTATATTGATCACATTATGAGTAGAATTCACAAGTGTAATATTTCCTTTAAGTGCTTTAGAAAAATCAATACTGGGAGTTTATGAATTATTTATAACTATCAGGCGGCCATTTTTATTGCAGCAGCAGGATGCTTTTTAACTACAAAGTCAATTGAAATGACAAAACAGCATAAAGTAAATTACAAGCAAGTAGTTTCTTCATTGTTTGGTTTAGAGCCCAAAATTATACTAATCATAAGGAGAAAGTGTGAGAATTAGCTTAAAAAGTGGAGTATTTCTTTATATTTTAACTTCTCTTAAGAAAGATTGCATTCATTTATTGAAGTACATGTTCATGTTTTTCATCCAAAGTAGAGATTAATAAACACAAAATCAGACTCTCTCTTCAATTAAATTCAAGTTTTGAATAGCTTGTTAATTAATTGCTTTTTTAAAAATCTTTTAATTTATGATTTAATGGAAACAGATTAAGTCAGTTTGAAATCAAGTAGTATTTATATTTTGATGGGTTAAAAATGCATAGGAGCTGATCCAGGCACACACAGTTCTAGGGGTGTGGGTCCCCGCAACGAAAATCTGATTTTCAAAAAATCAGATTTCTCCCAGTCAGTTGCGAACTGGCTTGGATTTCGATTGCTATGCCTCGATCCACAGAGCACCGAAAGCTCCGTTCTACTAAATGGTAAGAAAAAAATAGTCCCTTCCCTAATTGTAACCCTAACCCTCCTCTCTCACTACCCTAACACCAACCCTCCTTTCCTGGCAGCCTGACCCTAACCCTCCCTCTCCTGCGGCCTGACCCTAACCTTCCATCTACCGCAGCCTGACCCTATCCCTCCCTCCCCTGCAGCCTGAACCTAACCTTCCCTCCCTGCAGCCTGACCCTAACCCACACAGATAGTTTACTCACCTGTTCCTGGTCTAGCGAGCAGCGGCGGAGGTGCGGTGGAGGGATATCGCAGACGGCGGAAGGACAACAGTAATTGTGAAAGTGAATGGGTAAAGTATGTCGCCATACTTCCCCCTTCACAAAAAAAATTGAAAGCGGTAAGTATTCGATTATGGGATATCCGAAAAGTAACCTACGGATGTCCCATTTTCGTAAATGTATTGTTCCGGAGAGTGTAACCGCAGTTTTAGGTCTAAGGGTTGCCACTTTTAATAATTAGTGTGTATAGTATGGGTGCTAGGTCAAATAAACTTTTGTAAAAGACCTGATTCACTTGTATGTGATTCATTATTTTGAGAGTTTTGTAAAGGAGTATTCCGCTATATTAAAAACATAATGTGGACATTTCTTTGCACGTGCATGTGGATCTTCAAAAAAATCACTTTAGAGGTCACTTCCTCTAGAATATTCTTAATGTAATATCCCCTAAGTATAGAAAAATCACTGCAATACAAATCACACAACTATATATTACTGTATTCTGATTCCATTTCTTTTTTATACATTTTTTTGTAGCACATGCCTGCATTATGCATAATCATTTTAATGGTATTATATTTGATACTAGCTAAACTATCTGACGTTGCCTGGGTTTATTATGTTTTCAATGAGTTGGTGGTGTTGACAGTTCAGTTTTATAATCATTGTTAATAATGTTGTTTAATGTCATTTTACGTCCTTCAATATAAGCTCTACCCCTTTGTAGTCAAACTCTGCCCTCAACTGACTTATTTGTTCAAGCCACACCCTCTTTTCATAAGCCTTTTCCATTTTATGGCACGTAAATCGCGATGTGATGTCATCCAAATCCATTTAGTGAAAGGACCAGAACACACTCCCCGGGTCAAAGTTCTGCCCAGCATACACCAACAGGAAGTCCGATCGGGACCTTAAACACCCCCCCTCCCCAACCCCGGCTCGCAT
>WWET01000820.1:14022-32428 GCA_011038615.1 Limnodynastes dumerilii
CCCCAAACCCGGCCCGGATCCAACAGGACTAACTCACTTGTCATCCCAATGTTGCGAAGCAAGCTGCTATTTGTAAAATGTTGACAGTGTCATCCAACTCATTGAACAAGCTCCCTGGGTCAAAGTTTTCCCAAGCGCACTTTGCCATGAGTGCCGTGGCTTCCCAAATCAATTGTAACTCCTCTGATTTTTTCATCCAAGAAACTGAGTTTGATATGAGGTGCAAAGTGCCATGCTCAGCACTGCTAACTACCAAATCCATCCAGTGGAAGGCTTAAAATAGACTTCACAGGTCAAAGTTCTGCCCAGCAAACACCAACAGGAGGACCCTATCACCCCTAAAACCTTTAAAATAAACAAAAAATATCAAGCTCCACAAGAAACAATTGAAATAACTTAACATGTATGCAGCTTTCCAACATGGTCTAAGGGTGTACACATGTAACTTATATGCCTATGTTATATTTACTTGTACTTGACTGACCCTGGTGCATGTATATATGCCATTATGCCTGCTGGATGAACTACCTGTATATTTGCATAGGTCGTCATTGCAGGCCAATTGGGTATGCATCTTGAACCTATACTAAAACAAAAAATGCTCTCTATATAAAACCCATTGGGCCTGATCCAGCTCTACGATGAGGCGCTGTGCGTACTAACGCACAGCATAACCTCAATGCACTCCCCCTGACATTCCCCCTGTCCTGCCGTAGTTACACTCTGTTACACCGGCTACAGGCAACTTTAGCCAGCGTAACTACGGCAGGGCTGAAGCGTGACCTACTAACCCTTCCTGCCTTATTTCTCTGCCTTGCCCCGCCTACTTTCCCTTACTGTAGCGTAGTTACGGTGCTCGTAACATTGGCACGCCCCTTCAGCGTAACTACAGATAGGGACGCCCGATCCTGCCTAAGGAAATTCCCTAACTACACTCGGCAACATCTGCCGGGCGCTTGCGCAGATCGGCTAAACAGCCGATCTTACGCACGGCATACAAACGACAGCCAGCGTAGGTCTGGATCAGGCCCATTGTGTATAAGAGGCAGCCTTTTTTTTTTTTGCGGAGCCCTAGGTGAAAAATTTAAGGAGGTCCCATAAATAATAACATATTTAAAAAACAATATTTGAATTTCACATATTTCAAATGATTTGACATGATTTAAATGATTTGGATTAGAATTAAATTTGGACATTTAAGTAGCCATTACCAAGACCATCATAATTAATTCATAGCCAATACCATATTAATTAATAAATGGCTAACACCACATTAATAAATAGCTGGTAACTACACCCAAGTTATTTAACATTTTGTACCATCAATCCCTAAACTACTTCATAGTGACACCATAACTATATAGGACTAGATCCAGTCTCCTGTACACTTTCCATACGTGCAGTGGTCTGAAAGTCTACATGGAAGAGAGAAGTGAACTCCTCTTTCACGTACCTTTGTCATGCGGATTTTAGGTGACTTACACTATTTTAAGGCAGTCTTAAGTCATCCATGCAGGTCAACGGTCCGTATGACCACTGATCCACATGTAACCTCTAAAACCCACCCCTACTGTATAATTGAAATCCCACCCCCTGGCGTAGTTTTGAAACACAGTGAGGAAGTCTGTCATTTGTTCATAATCTCTGAAACGTGCATTTTCCCTTCCCTCCAGAAAAGTGTGTAAGTTGGGTGTAGGATGGAAGTTTGGATCCAGCCCATAATTAGCCCATAATTAAAACTTATTATTAAATTATTAAAGATATTAAATAAATAGCCCCCTATCCCATCACATTTGGTGTTGTGTTGGACAAGCAGATTTTTCTGCTGGTCTTGCTGACTTCTAGTGACACCTGATAGGTCCTGAGAGTCAGGAGTAGCTATCACACCAGGGCCAGATTACCTGCTAGGCATCTTAGGTGCGAACCTTGGGCCCAGTAGGGCCCAAAATCTGGTCCAGGATTTTCCTCTGAAGTTGCCTTATTAAAATTCTAGCATAAACAAAGAAAAAGTGGCTATAGCAAGGTTAAAGTGGTTCAAACAATGACAATGAAATATTTATTTAATAAAATCTATGTAAAACATACCATCATTTAAATGGCAAAAACTGTATATAACAGATTATCTAGACCAATTATAATGGTAACCTATAATTGACAAATCCAAATGGACAATGATGGCAAGAATACTATAAAAGACTTCTCCATAAAAAGATAATAGAGAAACACAGCCCGCAGGGAGCTGTCGGGCCCCGTCGCATGGCTGCCGCTTGCCTCCGTTTGCCCTCTAATCTCTTACCTCTGATACTGTCATACGCACCTCGCTTCTCTCCTCGGTCCCATCTGCTGGTCTCCGGCTGCTCGCGCTGGTGACGTCTCCTTGGCAACCACAGATGCACATTCCTCTGGACTGTCGGGCGCAGTGTTAGACGCATCCTGGTTAATATAGCTCTGCCCTATCCCTTCCGTTGGCGCAATCTCTGCACTGTTCTGATTGGTCCTCTCTAGTTTAAATGTGTCTCTCTCTCCCTCACGGCAGACGCTGGTTATAGTTTCTCTGTTGCGTTTCTGTATCAGTCTGGTTACTTTTCTCTTGCCTTGTACTTTGATTACTTCTCTTGTTCTTGAGTGCCCTGATTCATTCCTGTCCAGTTCTTTGCCATTGTTCCTTATTGTCTCTTGTTCCTTCTCTCTCTCCTTAGTGTTTCTTCCAAGTTTGTGTTTTCCTTTTTATTCCTGACTGTCCTTGTTTGTCTTGTACATCTAGTCTGTCCCGTTAACCCAATCTTGTCCTCAGAGTTCGTTCTGTGTTTTTTGTATTGTTAGTTCCGGTGTAGTTCCTTCTGACTGGCCTATTACCCCCTACTATCTTCCTCCAGTCTAATCTGGTTTTCTCACTAAATTCTTCCTATTCCTCTCCTGGGTTTTCTCTAAAGGAGCGTATCCTGACGAGTCCCACCTGCTCCAGTCTATCCCCACCATCAGGGGCTCTAGCAAAAACTCAGACAGACATCAGGCTCTACAAACCGGTGAGTTACCCGCTCTTTACTTTTCTTACTCTTTGGTCACCCCGGTTCCCTGTCGGGGTAAACCCGGGGTACCATAACAGGAGCCTCTCAATGATGTTCAAATAGAGGGGCTGAACAGTAGGTAATCCAAACATTATATTACCACTGTGACTTTTGTAAGAAATGGTTGTAAGAATGAATGGATAGTATTAATGTTACTGGTGATAGAAACAGCAATCAATAGACCAGCGGAGAAATTGAGCTGCTGCAGCACAGATGGTAATATTGTATCTCAGTCTGTAAAAAGTTGGATAATGATGCCACACATAAAGGCTCTAACACATACCGACTTATATATTGGAGGTGGGAGAGGGGCCCAGACTGGCACATTGCCTAGGGCCCCATGAAGCCCTAATCAGGCTTTATCCGACAGGACACTCCCTTATGTCCTTCACTTTTCCACTGCCTGACAGTTTTGCCCTTTCTGAAATCTAGGGTCCCACAGACCAGGCCAGAAAACAATGGCTGCCTCTGCCACTGACTGTACTAGCCAAGGGGGAATGGGGGCAGGCAGATTTTCAAACCTAGTAGTATTATAGGAGTTGATCCAGGGAAAAGCAGCATCACTCTTGTTTTTCTCCAGGTTTCAGGATTTTTTTTTAGCAGGGATGGAGTTTGTCTGTGCTGGGGCACTTCATTGGGCCAAAGCAGATTTAAAGAATGCTCTTAAGGAGTTAGCCAAATAATCTTAATTCCAAGATTTAACTTCTAAGGCCAATTACTTGAGAGGAAAGGGTCTCACAGAACAAGATCTGACTCTCAGTTGGGATCTGAGGAATTATTTTTCCATGGTTGCTTATGTTGCATTGACTGTGTTAGTATAGGGGCAGCCAGTGCTTGAGAGCAATCATATTTTAACTTCCAGCTCTGTCACAGCCTGTCTCTATGTGGCAGGCATCGAGTTTGAAACATCTCTCTGGATAGCGTCAGGGGCAACTATTGTTTACAAAGCTGACCTGATCTGTGGGGACCTTGGTAGCTGTCTATGCAGTCTATGCCCACCTCTCTGTATAAGAATAATCTGGATCACCGTATAACACATATAACACATTTATGACACAGTATATGTACATTGGTGCCTCTATATGTCGATCATCAATACAGTCTGATACATACAACAGATAAGGAGGAAAGAACCTATTCCTTTGCTTGGGGCTCTTCAACAGATCTATATGTACTATACATATAAATTGTATAGTAAATTAAAAGTCACACAAAAAGACTAAAGCTGGCCATACACTAGAGCGATTATCGGCCCGTTCCTTCAATTATCGCGTAAGGGCCCGAATTATCACGCAAGTGTATGGTAACGATTTTTCCAATGAAAATCCAATAATCGTCCAAAAAGGGCTTCTGAACGATTATTGGATCTTTTGACATGTTTGATTTAAAACGATAAAAAGCACCAGATTTTTTTTTAAAAATCGCGTAGTATATGGGCATCTTCGGCAATAAATTTATGAAGTAGAAGCGTGCTTATGCAAATGAACTGTGACATTTAACGAAGTGCCTTGTGCATCACGAGCTGTGCACCATGGATTTGTTGCTGCAAACTACATAATGAACTTGGATATTTCATGAAGCCCCTGTGTTGAAATAGCTGCTTATATATGGAGTGAATTATGAGAAAATGAATCCCTTTTCTTTAGCCATTCCTTCGCCCAACATTTACGACGGCGACGAATATTTGCCGTTTCTGTTTCTGCTGTGTTAAAATAACCATAGAAAGGGCGAAGATTCCAAGACCTTTCGTATTCGCATCCATCTTGCCAGCAAAGAACAAAGAGCAAACAAAGAGCTAGCTAGCACAGGAAGTTATATTTATACTTCCTATCATCTACGTCAGTCAAACCCACATGCTAACGACTGCCCTTTATTTAAATTTGCTAAGAAAATTGGACGATAAAATTAAATTGTCGTACTGTGTATGGCCAAAAGTGATATTTTACACCCGACAAAACAAGACCAAAAATCAGCGTTTTTTAAAGCTTTAGAACGATTATTGTATGCAACAAATGTAATGTATGGTGCCGATATTATTTGGCCCTGTAGCGGAAAAATCGGCAAGATTATCACAGAATTCATGCGATTTTCGATAATCACTCTAGTGTATGGCCAGCTTAAGATTTTATTTACTGTGCAGCTCATCTGTTTTGAGGGCTTTAAATTATCCACACTGAGTGAGTCACGTTTGTGAAACCTCAATGGTGACAATATCAGATCTCATTGTTCCATTAAGTAAATAGAACAATTTTATGGTAATATTTTTATTGTCCTAAACACATAAAAGTTACAATAAGAAGTCACTTTGGTGGGGGAGCATATCCCTCCTATTAAAAGTCCTGTGACAAGCAAAAAAGAAACCTAGTTAAAAGCACTACATAATTTGGAAAATAAACGCAACATAATAAAATGCTATTGTGTGCCCATAATGTAGGTAAAGTCACTTCTATATGAATACATCCACATATATTTGATTGAATTTTCAGGTAAACTTGATTTTTGTCTTTATAGATTAGTGGTTAGTGAATGCTGAAGACTACAAGTAAATCATCTTCAGCACTCAGCTGCTTTCTGTGTTGATATCTGAATTATTTGTTATAACTTGTAACTTTTTTTTAAAATATGTCTGGTGCTTTGGTAATATCTATAAGTGTATAATTTATAGGTATATAAAAAGTGTATAGAGGACTCAAAGGTTGTTCTTTACCAGTGGAATACTCACTGAAGCCTACCTCTATTAATACCCAAAGTACACATAACTATTATTTGGTACTGTTATTAATGACAAAGTAGCATCCTTTAAAAAGTGCTTCTGAATCTATTGATTGTCTTTTCTCTAGATAAAGATTCTACTTTTTTATGGTAAGACTTTTTGAACCATTTGGTTGCTTACAAAGCTGCATGATGTGTAAACCTTAACCATTATAGATACGATTTTCAAAGAATGCTAAGTTTTGCAGCCATTACTAAGACACTTTTCAAGATGGTTAAACATGCTTAAGCACCACAGTAAAAGTGACATCTGTACTCTGTATTGTTTATCATTAAATAGTGATGTTTTTTATACTGACTTATAGAGGTTAATTGGTTATAATTCTTTATTATTAATGTATTTTCTTTTTACTCAAGCAAATTGCATCTATTGAGGCTTCGTTTGGTTTTTGTTTCTGCATAGTATACTATGTTTATATAGCTAGTGCTAAATGAAATGAGTTTAAAAATGCCTTCCATATCCTTATACATCTGTTCCACACGGATACCAGGTACCATTATTTTCTATTGAATGATGGAAGTTAATTAAGTGCAATATATGCTACATTTACAGTGCTGTCTTAAATCAGGCAAGCTTACTATTCATTATGCAGCTTTCTGGGCAGGATAATAACTGAATGTAAGTAGATCATTTAGTTAACACAACATAAAAATAGTTGTTAGTTTTATTCATTATTCCCATTTCAAGATTTTTAGTCAATACATTGCCTGGAATATTTTTTATAGAATAAAAAATATTTTGTGAATTACATTTTCTTAGCTTTTCAAAATAAACACAGTATGTCATCATTTACATTTTCAGCATAATTCTTTATTTGCTATTTTTTGCAATGTGTTGCAGAATTAAGGACAATATTTATTAACTTATTTTTGAGATGTAACAGAGTTATTTCAAAGAGATTTAAGTGGCTATGATTATGGCTTGTTCATAATAACATGTATCTATATCAGCAAGAGACACTGCATAATTTATAGAGACATTTTTCCAACCTATATTATGATACTTATTTGATTGCTCATACTTAAACAACACTAAGAAAGTCTAGCTTTGATTGCTATTATATCCCAGTTTTATTGCAAGCATTCAGTTAAGGAATGCAAATTAAAATAATTTTAAAATGAAAATGATTTTATAATGGTGCTTATCTAGTCTATTGGCAGAAATATGCTGCAGGGGAGTGGTCATTAAAGGGATTGAGCGAACAAAACATGAACATCATTTTTATTGGCTGTCTCTTAATCAATCAGCAAATTCTATATGCTCCTCTAGTGTCATATTTACACCCCACCTGTGACAATTGTCTGAAGGTATTAGAGCTTTGGCTAGACTAAGTTGACAGCAACCATCCGGACAGCACAGTTTCTCAGGGGTAGCACTTGTGTCTTGCAGTTCTGAGGTCAAAAGTTAAATTCCCAGACTAAGTCTTATCTATGTGGAGTTTGTTTGTTCTCTCTGTGTCTGCATGGGTTTCCTCCAGATGCTTCAGTTTCCTTCCACACTCCAATAAACATGCTGGTAGGTTACTTGACTGCTGAATAATTTAACCATAATCTGTGTATGTTTGTGTTTGAGAACTTAGAATGTAGCTCCAATGGAGCCCTGCTGATGTGAATGTGAATTATTCTATGTAAAGTGCTACGTAATCTGATATATCTAATAACACTACAAAAACCTGTTAATAAATAATTTGTATATACTAGACTTCTTACAAAAAATGTTTCAAGTTATAATCTAATCTAATCTAATCTATGAGGACAAGAACCAAGGTTACCCAAAAATTCTATCAAATATGTATGGATGTATTCATGTAGGAGTGACATTACCTACATTGTGGGCACACAATAGCATTTTATTATGTTGTGTTTGTTTTCCAAAATATGTAGTGCTTTTAGCTCAGTTTCTTTTTTTATTGTCACAGGACTTTTGATAGGAGGGATATGCTTCCCCTTCCACCATCAAAGTGACTTCTTATAGTTACTTTTATGTCTTTAGAACAATAAAAATATTACCATAAAATTGTCCTATTCACTTAATGGAACAATGAGATCAGATAATGTCATCATTGACGCATCACAAACGTGACGCACCCAGTGAGGATAATTTGAAGCCCTCAAAACAGATGTGCTGCAAAGCAAATTAAATCTTAGAGCTAGATTTACTAAGCTGCGGGTTTGAAAAATTTTGATGTTGCCTATAGCAACCAATCAGATTTTAGCTCTCACTTTCCTATTACGTACTAGAGAATGTCAGATAAAATCTGATTGGTTGCTATAGGAAATATCTCCACTTTTCCAAACCTGCAGCTTAGTAAATCTGGCCCTTAGTCTTTTTTGTGACTTTTAATTTACATGTGCATAGTACAAATAGATTTGTTGAAGGGCCCCAAGGAAAGGAATAGGTTCTTCCTTCCTTATCTGTTGTATGTATCAGACTGAATAAATGTTTGACTTATATAGGCACCAATGTGCATATACTGTGTCATAAATGTGTTCAAGTCATACGGTAATCCAGATCATACTTATACACAGAGGTGTACAAAGGTTGCATAGGCAGCTACCAAAGACCCCACAGGTCAGGTCAGCTCTATAAACAATAGTTGCCCCTGACGCTATACAGGGAGCTGTATCAGCCTATAGGGAAGGTTGGATTTTAAGTTGTAACACCTTCCACACATTTTAGAGACAGGCTGTGATAGAGCTTTTAAGTTAAGAAAAGCATTGCTTAGAATTCAACTACAACACAAACAGTTCCTGTGATTTATGGCTAGATCCACGGAGCTGATGATGTCACAAGATTGATGACATAATCAATATCATGAAACAGTTCAGCCTAAGTCACTGAAGGCTTGAAATAATAGACTGTTTTTTTGTTCATTCTTTTCACAATCGCTGTGCCATCCCACCCCTCGGTTGCAGACAGAGCAGTGGTGGGGTGTAGGAAATTCCAAAATATATATATATATATATATATATAATGCATTTTCACAATAATGTCTACTAATGTGTTTTGTATGGCACAATGTGTTGTTACCTTGAATTCGATTATGAGACTGTGACATACAGAAGCTGTAGACTAACCAGGGAAAATACGAAAGCCGTCTTGGGGATGGGTCTGCTAGCAATATGGGGATGACACGTTTCGGACCGGCCCAGTCCTTTTTCAAATTGGACAAACATCCCCAAGATGGCTGTGGAAACTATCAAGAGTTCTGAGACTCTGCACCTCCCCGGGCATATCATCTGAAGTGCGACCATTCCCCCTCTGCTGTCCCACTCTTTTGCTTTTCAGGTTAGAAGAATTGGTAAAAGGCACCAGATGATCCACAGTAGCGCAAACTATCTCTTTCTTCATTTCTTGTCTCTAGGATAAAGACTGTCGGGTGGAGAGAAGTCTGTGGCGGATTTCAAGCTTGCATTAGTACAGGGAGAGAGAGTCCGTACGAAACGGTATTATTTATGTGTTTTATTACATAATAATTTTATGTTTTAGACATGAATCAATAGGTTTAATATGTTCAATAAATGTATTATACTGTACTCACTAGATTTTTTTTCTTTCTTCTTTCTTCACATGCAACCAGATGGACATTTTAAGGCAATCTACATCACTGAATCTCTTAAAGTTAGAAGATACAGATGGAGTTGTGTTTTACTATACCATTTTATAAAACACATGCCTCCAACACTCTATTTGATGGAGTGATTGATCCACAAGGGCAGAATCAATATATGCTATATATGCCCCTAATGGCCCAAATCAGGCCTTCTTTGAGTCCTATTCCCAAACTCTGCTACGACAAGACACCCTAAATCTCATACTTGGAGGGTATTACTGAATACTGTAAATAACCCCATAGTTGTAGTATTAGACTTATCTATGGCAAGGTATCCATTTATTGCAAAATATATAATACTCTATTCAAGGTTATGAGAATTGCTTTCACATGGTACAGCATGAATTCTATGGAGGAGACACTAGAGCAATTTATGGTACAACTGCTTCTTATAACGTTTCTCACATCCCAAGCCTGTACTAAATTAGACTATACCAAAAACCAATTCCACCATTGGGGTAATAAATCAGGCAAGATTTTAGCAAATATGTCTAAACTGCTTATTTAAAAGAGCCTGATCCTCACGATTCAAATCAGAATAAGTATAATCACTTAACGCGATAAAATTGCTAAGGCTTTTCATTGCTATTATGAACAACTGTAAACAGCAGATGTTAGTCACCCAGTGATTCACGATCAGTTGCATGATGCTGATAAATGGCCTAGATTATCTTGATGAGGCTATAACAAAAGATAAAGCCAAAGCTGCTCTCACCTCCCTCCGTATCAAACCCTTGTGGCCGGATGCTAATTTGTCAGAGTTTTATAAAATGCTTAAATTGAATATTACTTTTTTTTTCATCTTTTTATTTCAGATATTTTACAGAGATCAGCCACTCTACCCAACATTTAATTAGGCCAATGCTATCGGTATCCTAAAACCTGGCAAGGCACCAGAACTTAACTTTAATTAGCTTGATCACCCTGTTAAACCATTTCTGTAAATTATTGGCCAAGATTGTTGCTAATCGCCTTCAGTCATTGCTTCCCCAACTTCTCCCACCCCATCAAATGTGCATTACCCACCACAGACACTAACTAAAAGGGATCAGAACCGCCATAGCGTCAGTTTTAGCATCATCCGTTTCCTATCATTGTTCTAAAGAGGGAGGTCTTATTGAGTTTAAATGCGGCAAAGGCCTTTGATAAGATAATAAGGTGCATTCTTGTGTGTTATTAACCTAATTTTATTGAAATGCTTAGAAAATTAAATCCTGTTGGAGAAGGGGAAGAGAAGACAGAGGTAGAAACAATAATGGATATTTTTGCATGTGTTTCTCAATATATTTTAAGTATCTTAATTTTTACAGGTCTCAGGGATTAGAGGCTTGTTAAACAAGTATTTATGGTGACACTTTATAAGACGAATACTAAAAGAAACTAGATAAACATCAATAGTAAACTAGTTAAAAGTCTGAATCTGGTTATAGCAGTGCCCTATATAAAATATAGAGAGCATACCATTGACCCAAATACAATACAGAGAGCATACCATTGACCAATATACAATACATAGAGCATACCGGTAACCAATATACAAAATTGACAACATACCGTTGACCGATATACAAAACGGAGAGCATATCAATAACTGATATATGAGCATATCGATGATCTAACATGATAAATATTGCACACGATGGTTTCTCATACAAAATTTATCCTTTTTTATTTATTAATCTAACAAGAAAAATATTAATTTGTTTCATTACTACTTCAGTTAAAGTTTAGACAAGATTTAATGCAATGAAGTGGTAACAGATTTAATAAAATAGTTTTTCTTTATTTTTAGTTATAAAATTATTATTACTATTCTTAAAGAATTTGGTGTAAAAGTTATCCAGAAATGTCTGGATCAAAGTGGAAATCAAGCCAAATACAATGAGAAAATGAGATATTAAAAAATACACTAAGCAAAAAATCCTAAACTGTGGGAAAGGAAAATTGGAGATGTTGCCCATAGCAACCAATCAGATTCTAGTTCTGACTTTCCTATTACATACAAAAAAATGTCAGCTAGAATCTTAGGATTTTTTGCTTAGTGTATTTTTTAATATCTCATTGTCTCATTGTATTTGGCTTGATTTCCACTTTGATCCAGACATTTCTGGATAACTTTAAATTCTTTAAGAATAGTAATAATAATTTTATAACTAAAAATAAAGAAAAACTATTTTATTAAATCTGTTACCACTTCATTGCATTAAATCTTGTCCAAACTGAAGTAGTAATGAAACAAATTAATGTTTTTCTTGTTAGATTAATAAATAAAAAAGGATAAATTTTGTATGAGAAACCATATATATATACCAAATACAATGAGACAATGAGATATTAAAAAATACACTAAGCAAAAAATCCTAAGCTGTGGGAAAGGAAAATTGGAGATGTTGCCCATAGCAACCAATCAGATTCTAGTTCTGACTTTCCTATTACATACAAAAAAATGTCAGCTAGAATCTTAGGATTTTTTGCTTAGTGTATTTTTTAATATCTCATTGTCTCATTGTATTTGGCTTGATTTCCACTTTGATCCAGACATTTCTGGATAACTTTAAATTCTTTAAGAATAGTAATAATAATTTTATAACTAAAAATAAAGAAAAACTATTTTATTAAATCTGTTACCACTTCATTGCATTAAATCTTGTCCAAACTGAAGTAGTAATGAAACAAATTAATGTTTTTCTTGTTAGATTAATAAATAAAAAAGGATAAATTTTGTATGAGAAACCATATATATATACCAAATACAATGAGACAATGAGATATTAAAAAATACACTAAGCAAAAAATCCTAAGCTGCGGGAAAGGAAAATCGGAGATGTTGCCCATAGCAACCAATCAGATTCTAGTTCTGACTTTCCTATTACATACAAAAAAATGTCAGCTAGAATCTGATTGGTTGCTGCTTAGTGTATTTTTTAATATCTCATTGTCTCATTGTATTTGGCTTGATTTCCACTTTGATCCAGACATTTCTGGATAACTTTAAATTCTTTAAGAATAGTAATAATAATTTTATAACTAAAAATAAAGAAAAACTATTTTATTAAATCTGTTACCACTTCATTGCATTAAATCTTGTCCAAACTGAAGTAGTAATGAAACAAATTAATGTTTTTCTTGTTAGATTAATAAATAAAAAAGGATAAATTTTGTATGAGAATATATATATATATATATATATATATATTAAACAATGAGTTGTACTGATAAACTGCATTTAATATACATTATGTATTGAAGTCCCTTGTAGTGCTTGTCCTGCCTATTATAACCTCACATGTTCTAATCACAAGATGTTACTTAGGCTTGGAACACTTACCTCTTGCTGCCATTTGGTCTTAGGAGAAAGTACAGGAGAGAATAAACAGTAAGAAGTTATTGATTTGATACAGTAAAAATGGGAAAAATTTTATCCCAAACTTTCACAGGTACATGGAAGAGCAGGACACAATCTATGATATTGTAATGTCTCTGGTTTTTGAGCAGTTTGAGACAAGTGAAGAGGATGAAGTTAACTGGGACAATATAATGGAGGACAGAAGTACAAGTTCACCTACTATGCATATTGCTGATATTTCAGATTTAGAAACTATATCAGTGGCAAGTCATTCTTCTATGGAGGAGGAAGGAAATAAAGAAAATATGAAACCAGAAGACCAAGAACCTCCAAGAAAACGAAAGCGCACAATAAACCACAACAACAAATGCATAAAAAGAAAGAAACATCCCTTCCGATTATAAACACTGAAAATATGCCCCCCTCCGCTATACAGATTGGCAGCGCTCATACGGGAGGTTCTTGTATGAGCTGCTGCAGTAGTTATAGACCATTGCTCACAGCTGCAGCAGCTCATACAGGAACTTCCAGTAGATTAACCCCCCCCAGACCATGTGACTGTTTCCCACATTGCCACACTTGGGCACACCC
The DNA here is from genome assembly GCA_011038615.1 of Limnodynastes dumerilii. Taxonomy (NCBI): domain Eukaryota; kingdom Metazoa; phylum Chordata; class Amphibia; order Anura; family Limnodynastidae; genus Limnodynastes; species Limnodynastes dumerilii. Next base: position 27,414 of record WWET01000820.1, read on the forward strand.
TAAGTGTACATTGGTAATGTGCCTCCATCCCTTCCCTCCCACAGAATGCCCTTCAGAACACAAGCGAGTGCAGCTCCAGTGGTGTTCAGGTCTGAACCAGGCACTATTGCAAGCACATTGTTTCTGAGCATACACAATGCAAAATCATGCCAAGATACACTACACGAGCTGACGAGCACTCACCTCTGTATCAGCCACATTAATGGTCGTCTATAATGAATAGCATACCCTCCAACTGTACCTATTTAGCAGGTACAGTACCGATTTTTAATGGTCTGTACCGGCTAAAAGGCTCCTGTACCGGATTCTGACCTCAGCTGTTCCCTCTCCCCCTATACTCCTTTTCCAGCCCTTCTGCATCTGATCACTATAGTAGAGCTGCAGGGACAGACTCCTACAGCTCTGTTATAGTGACAAGACCCTCTCCTGTGAGTGCTTAGCACATAAGATAAGATTTTATACCTTATCATAAAGGTGTAAATGAGATTTTATACCTTATCATACATGCAAATAAGAGCAGATTAAAGCCCCACCCATTCACAGGACAAGCCACGCCACTAAGTGCACCGATTTTCTATTATAAAATGTTGGAGGGTATGGAATAGCACATTAATAATGTAACCAGTCACAGATTTCTCTGCAATGAAATAAAGAAATCATATTGATGCTTTTGGACTAATGATTTTGGATTAATGCATTGAATGCATGTTTGTGCAGAAAGTAAATTTAAACATAAAGATTTTGCTTCATAAATAAATGTGTTATGTGTGTCAACAGCATGTCCCATAAAGTATAAATAATAGTTATGCATGTAAAATTTGTCATAAAGTACAGTGATTTAACCAGTCTGTCAAGCTCAAGCCTTTTGTGATGCTCAATGTTCTATAATGGGGTAGTATACAGTAGTATCGATACTCCAATTTATTTCCCTGATTCCCCATACCACATTTTCTTAATTTCCATACCTCCACTTCTAAATTTCCACTTGTATCACTGTTATATAGTGATATAGTTGGCTCCTATATTTGTACAAGTGAAGGGGAGAGGGGGAGAGAGATTCAGTAAATCTTAATTTCCACTTTCTAAACAGTTTAAATAGCAATTTTAGTATTACTTAAGCAGCAAGCAATCATAAGGAAGAAAATTGAGTAAATTGCTGCATTAGACATGTACTATGTAAGTACAAATAACAAATTATTAAAAACAGAAAGTAAGGCTGCAATAGTAAACTTTGCTAAGAAAATTTCAACAGGGGATGATTTTTTTGGCAATAGAGCCAGTGTAGGCGCAACATGTTCCGTTGCTAACTGCATGTAAGTATGAAAGGGATCAATCTAGTATGATTGCAAGACAAGCAAAGTTAAATTGTATTAAACCTGATTCATAAAGAGGGAGCTGGTGAGTTTTTGATGTAAAATTATTAGTTCATGTTAGTTTAAGGTGGCAAATTTCCAGAATTTATAAATAAAAGCTCAGTAAGTGAAATCACATCGTGTAATCTTTTACTTTATAAACAAGATGGAAAAATTTATTTGAAGCTAAAATTATTATAAACTAAGTAGTAAAATGCATGCAACTAAAACACAAATACAATATATATATTTTTTTTTTTTAATATCTTTTTATTGAGTTATACATAACAAAAAACAACATGTACATGAAACCAGGAAAAGAAAAAAAAAAGAAAAAGAAAAATAATGCCAACCAGTGTGTACAGCCAGTGGGCAAGCATTGCAAATATTAGATATATCTACAGTTCTGAACACAGTTTACCCACGCACGACTGGATCGATAGATTGTCAAAACAACACAACTTTAGTGTACAAACAAAGTAAACAGAAAACATATTATCCTCCAGTGCTAGTACAACAAATAGATTATGAAGATTATTTCCCGAACCCTCTAGCAAGTTGTCAGCTCAACAAGTGCAACGGGTCCCCCCATCCCTGTTAAATTCCGCAGCATAAACCAGGAGGTGGACTCGAAAAGTTTGTATATGTGGTCCTGCCGGTCTTGCGGCAGGGATTCGATAAACGCACCCCATTTTCGTTCGAATTTGGGGATACCTTTGTCTATGTCCGGCAAGACTGCCCTTCTCTCTAAGTAAAGGAGTTCCAATAAAGACGCCTCGACCTGAGAGACGGTTGGGGCAAATGGCTTTATCCAGGCCCGTGTGATGGCTTTCTTTGCCGTGGTAACTACAACTGAGAGGAGTGGCATAACCTCCTTAACCCCAGGAAGGGCCTTCCAATCGGAGAAATCCGCTACTAATAACGCTTTGGGGTCAAAGGGTAAGTGTAAGTGGAGAGTCCTATTAATAAAACTCAAGATCTTGCACCAAAATTTTTTGATTTTACCGCATTCCCACATATTGTGAATGAATGTGGCTCTGCCAGCCAGACACTTTGGGCATCTACCTGTTTCCTCACTAACCATATGGCTCCGTTGGGCTTGGGATATATAGACCCTGTGTACCGTTTTCAAATGAACTTCCTGGAGGGAAGCAGTTGACAGAGCTTTCATAATATGATCATAAGGTTTCAGAATCGATTCTGCCTCCGAAATTACTGGAATGTCTTTAGCCCAGGCCCTTATGTGTTGCGCCCAAGCTGCATCAACCCCTAGTTCTAAAATAACCGAGTACAGGTGACGAATGTGATAATGGTGGGACGAGAGAAAAGATAGTAAGTGCCCAATATGGTTATGTTCAGAATGAGAGTCATGATGCAATTGCTGGGCAAAGTGTCTGGCCTGCAGGAACATATAAAAATGTGAGTTCGGAAGGGCATATTTATCTTTAAGAAGTTGAAAGGAATACATTTGACCCCCGGGATCATAAATGTCACGTATTGCCATGATGCCCTTGTTCCTCCAAATTTTAAAGCCACCATTAGACAAGCCCGGGGCAAAAGCCTTGTTACCCCAGAAGGTAGTGTATATTGAGGATTTATGATCGCCTTTACATCTCCTATGTATGTTCACCCATGTCCTGTACACATCTCGAAACAAGGGGTTGAGATAGATTTCAGGCGGAATGTCCCTAATAGGTAGGTGTAAAAGTGCAGCTAGGGAGTAGGGATGAACCATCTCATGTTCCAGAGCAGTGTTGGTAAAATGTTGTTTGTTCAGTAGCCAGTCTGATGCATATCTAAACAGGGCACAGTGACAGCATCGGAAGCATCTGAATGATGTAAGAGATCTTTGGGAACAGCACACTTTTGATCACCGCTGCTCTTCCCAGAAGAGACAGGGGGAGATCCATCCACCCCTGACTAATGCTGGCAATAGACTTAATGGCAGGAGCAAAATTCGCTTTATATATGTACCCTATCCTAGGCGTGACCTGAACCCCAAGATATCTTATTTGGGAAGTAGCAATTTTAAAGGTTTGACTAAGAAATTGATCTGCTCTTATCTGGGATGTCCCCGTGATTGGTAAAATTTCCGATTTGTTAAAATTAACCTTGTACCCAGAGAAGGTACTGAACTCCTGGATACAATGGAGTATGACTGAAATAGACTGTTCTGGCTGATCCACAAACAAGAGCATATCATCAGCAAATAAGCCAAGTTTTACCTCCATTCTTCCTACTTTGATCCCCCTAAACTGGGTGTTTTGGCGGAGAGCCACTGCCAGAGGTTCAAGTGCTAAAGCGAACAGAAGGGGAGAAAGAGGACAGCCCTGTCTGGTTCCCTTCTGAATGTGGAATGGGGGAGAGACTAGACCATTTCCAGCTATTTGGGTATATGGATCTTTATATAACGCCAAAAGTAAATTGGAAAAGTGAAGGGGGAAGCCGAAACGGCTCAGACACTCGATAAGATGGTCCCAGGTAACCATGTCGAATGCCTTCTCGGCATCCAACGATAAGATTAGGCGGGGATCATCAGCCGAGTTCTCCTCCAAATGTTGTATGACTGAGAGCACTTTCCTTATATTTAAAACGGAGTTCCTTCCCCAGATGAAACCCGTCTGATCTCCATGTATTATACCCGGGAGTATGCGCTTAAGTCTTTCTGATAGAATTTTAGTGAGAATTTTATAGTCCAGGTTGAGAAGCGATATGGGTCTATAGGACGCTGGGGAGGTGGGATCCCTGCCAGGCTTAGGGAGGAGCTTGATTATCGCTGCATTAAAGTAAGCCGGGCTTTTTTGATTAGTCAATATCGAATTATAACAGGCCAGGAGAGTTTCCGCTATGAAGGGGGACATTATTTTGTAAAATTCTCCACTAAACCCGTCTGGGCCCGGCGACTTCATCGGTTTTAGTTGAGATATGGCCATTTGAACTTCGGTAAGGGAAATGGGGGCTATCAGGGTCTCTGCCTGGGAAGATAATATTTGGGGAATTAATAATGGTTCCCAAAATTCTTTTTTTTTATCCTGGTTTATTGGGCCTTGGGAATAGAGCTCCTCATAAAACTTTTTAAATATGTTAAGAATGTCTTCGCTTTTGTGTTGCAAGATGCCTTGTTCAGATTGTAAAGCTGGGATGAATGTGCCCCCTCCATGGTCCCGTAATAGATTGGACAGCAAACACCCGGATTTGTTGCCCCATTTATAATAATTACATTTTTTATGTGCAAGGTGACGGTCTGCCAGCCTATTTAAAACTCCTTCGAATTGGATCTTTTTAGTTCTTAAGTCCCTCTGGTGATTTTGGGAGGGCTTGGCAAGATAATTCTGGTGGGCTATAAGCAAGTTTTTTTGGGAGATTGTATATTCCAAGTCGAGTTTTTTCTGGTGCTCGGAAGTGTAAGCGATGATTGACCCTCTCAAAACTGATTTGAATGTCATCCAGAGTAATTGGGGATCATCCGAGTGACATTGTCACGGTCTGCGGCTGCAAGCGCCGCACTTACCATGTCAGATGTCTCTGGCAGCAGTCTTCTCCCTGCGGTGCTGCAGTTTTGGATTTCAGAGCCTGTCACTGTGCAGTGCCAGTCTCCTATACTTACCTTGTCACAGGCCATCTAGTAGCAGATTCCTCACTTCGCAGACTTCCAGAAGGTCC
>WWET01000820.1:36074-54967 GCA_011038615.1 Limnodynastes dumerilii
TTTAGAGTTTTATGTGTAAAAGTAAAGTATTTTCCCTGCATGCAAAAGATTTTAAATGAATTAACACCCCTTACTTTGAAAAATGGTTTAGCCGAGCTGTACACTTACACCATTTTTGCCCTTACTCCCAAACTCTAAATTAGCCCCAAGGTCTGCAAAGTACTTTAATAGAACTTTAACAGATACTGTGTATTTGTATTCATCATTTAAATACTGTAAGTTGTATGTTATTATTTACTATCATTATACTTTCTCTCTCTCTCTCTCTCTCTCTCCGTTGTTCAAATACTCATGCAGCATGCTGTAGATAGGCTGATTCTGCGCCTTTTTATGGCTCCAATCGGACAAATAAGTTCTGATAAAGTAATTAGCCAGCAAAAACAAGGTACCTCGACTATGATTAAAAATAGTAAACACTTATGATGCATTTCATCCGACATTGGATTTCTTCAGAGGATAAAATGTGTATCACACACACACAGAATTAGGGTTAATTAATTTAGCATCCAATTAACCTACCAGCATGTTTTTGGATAGTGGGAGGACACTGGAGCACCCTGGGGAAAACGACACAGACATGAGGAGAACATACAAACTACACACACATAAGGCCTAGTCCAGGAATTGAACTCATGACCTCAGCGCTGTGAGACACAAGTGCTACTTACTGAGCCACTGTAATTAAAGTGATATCATTATATTGCTGTTTATTATTGTATCTTAAACACTGTCGAATTGCCTCCATATTAAACATCACTTAGGGGTCTATTTACTCGCTTTGTTTTTAGGAGTTATGCTGCATTTCATAGGAAATCTTCCTAAAATGAAGTTTTTAGTATTTACAAATTATGCACCACCTTAGAAATAAACAGTTTCCATGGCAATGCAGGGAAAGTTCATTGTTCCTAATGTAGGGCCAGCGCTTCCTCCTATCTACTAACCCTCGTAGAGAAGTTTTACAATCCGCACTGAGAGTTAAAATAACGCCAGCTCAGGGATTGCACTCAGCCAAAGACAGCCCGCTATGACTGCAGAAAGTTTGTATGTTATCGCGGAACAGCCAGCGGAGGGTACGTTTTACTAAATAATATGAACATAGCTCGCAGCGAGCTGATTCAAACCTGGATGAGCTACTTTCATATCGGTAAGTAAATAGAGCCCTTTATTAGTTAATTTATCTTTGTACTTTTGAATGTGGCAAGTATGATGTAATATAATATTCCACATAATATAAACATAATTCTACATAACTGGATCAGCTATGGACAGTTTGTTTATTATCATTTTGATTGAAGTGTAAGACAATGGAGAGAGTGGGAACTAGATTGCAAGTGGTCAGAAAAAACTTTGAAAGTGGCAAATGTTTTTTTTTTTTATTATTTATCCTTTGCCACTAATAGTCAATATCAGGGGCGTAACTAGCCCAAATAGCGCCCAGGGCAAATGCCCAATTGGCGCCCTCCCACTCCAGGAAAAGAAAGAATATACCCCTCTTACCTTACTCTATGAGTCTGAGAGCAACTGCAGCGCAGCGCGGCATCCTCCAATCAGGTCTGTCTAGCGTTTGAGTCTGTCCATTTGTACATGCTTTCGTGTCACTTTTTAAGTGTGAGTATAATATACTCGTTTTAGACTTCTGTCTGCCAATAAAATATTGATTTGCACTATTAAGTGCTTTTTTCTTCATTTTTTATCCCAAATTATCCTGAGGTCACGGGATGCCACATTTTGGAAGGAGGACAGAGAGGAAACCACTATCTGTCAATCTGGGAAGAAGCCTTCCCTCTCTAACATCACGTGCAGCAGTGAGACACCGACACAGAGTGGAACAGCACGCGGTAACCACAGCCTCAGCCAAACGGGCAACGGAGACCATGATCCCTGCAGACTGGGTATCTTTACTGTAAACAGTACAGTAACAATAGAGCCCACTGTGAACAGCGCGGCATCACAGGACAGAGTACACTCTCCCGGGTGCATCCAACCGTAAGCAACATCAAAGGATCTCATTATCATTGCTAATCTTGCAGTATGTCCTATAGGCCGACACTGTCCGACTGAACACTGATTGGAGGATGCTGCGCCGTGCTACAGTTGCTCTCAGACTCAGAGAGTAAGGGTATGAGACCTGATGGCGCCTCTAAAGCTATCAGCACCTAGGGAACATGCCCTACAAAACCCATACTAGTTACGCCTCTGGTCAATATATATATATAAAACAAATTAGTAGAAATATATGTTACTGGTTCACTAATGTATATTTTGTGTCACTTCTCTCTGAACCATCAAAAATGGTTGTTGTTTTAACAATGCCATGTTACCATTTTGGATTCACACTTAAGAACGTGATAGGTGCCTAAATATACGCACCTAATGGCAGGGCTACTCCCTCAGCACGCCCTCGGTTTTTAGGTTCTTATTTGACTTACGAGTGCCATAGGGCTCCCTTAACTGTAGGTTTGCATTTGAATGCGTAGGGTGTCTACTTAAGAACTTAACTGCTTAACCAAGCCTTCATTTGGTCATTTACATGCCTCTCTCCTCCCAAGTCTGCGTATCTGCCTAGTTACTTATTCACAGAACGCCCCTTTTTGCGTATGTTACTATAAACCTAGAAACTTTAGGTGCGTAATGTATAAGGACGTAATTTGCATGCGTAAGTCCAACGTAAACAGCGTATAAAAGTTACTACGCATGCGCAGTGCATCCGTTCTTAAATATACGCACCTAAAACTACGCAGATTCTTAAGTGTGAATCAGGCCCTTAGTTCTTACCACAATAGGAAATAGTTTAATTCAATTTTGTCTATATCAAGATGGAAATTTTTGTGCCCAATTTCTTTGCCCGAGAAATACAGATTTTTTTTTTGTCAAATTAACCTTACATTTAAGCACGTAACATTAAGTATTGTTAATTAACTTTGAGTTAATGCATACCTCTTATCTGACTTTTTCCCTTCTATTAATTACAGAGATATAAATAGAGCTTATGCAAGCTATTTCATTTCCTGATGTTTTGTAGAGCTCTTAAATTAAGTGGGAATCTGGCATATTGTGATGATCTTACTATATATTGAGAGATAATTTATCTTGGAGTACTGTAAGATTACACAAGAATTTGAATAGCAGGAGATTGTCAATTTGCAACTCATTTTGAGAGGATTTGTAACCACTCTTCAATGGAAATAAATGTACTCTTTTTTCTCTTCATTAAAAAAAAACTGCTTTTCAAAAACTGTTCTTGTGAACGCAACCAGAAGGGTTAGTGTACAGATCAATATCAATGACTGTACCATAAATGTCTTTTTGGAAATGATCATGTTTTATAGTAGTTGTTGTCTTATTGACTAGGGCTGTCAGCATAAGAAATATAAATGAAAAGGAATTTATTAATTTATTAACAAGAGATTAATCACAAAAATATTAAAATTGTATGATCTAATATATTTCTAGCATAGTAATGTTCATTATAGTTAGCGTTCAATCATTATGGCATTTATGGTATGTTATCAGAATGGTAAAATATGTACAAAATTGTAATTATATTGTGGAAATTATCAAGAAGGGATTTTACTTTTTTGAAGAAATATGAGGCTCATATAGTTAGACACAAATGGTAATTTTGGAGATATTTCATGAGGAAAATCTCCACACTTTCCATCCAACAACTGACGTACTGTACAGATTTTAGTAACAATGGACCTGATTCACACTTAAGAATCTTCCTCCATATTTCATCTGTTGCAAACAGTATTAGAGTTGAGAGGTGATGTTTCCTATCCCAAGTCTAAATAACAGTGTGATAGTAAAGCTGGTCAGTATCTGTGTTCAGTAAGCAATTCAAAGATATACCCCTGCATGCAAAGAATACAATTAAATTAATTCTCCCTGCAATCAACATGGTTTTGCCCAGGTGTGACTTTAAGTTCTTATTTTAAGAAGATTCTTAAGTGTGAATCAGGTCCTATGTAGCTGTACTTGGAGCTCTGCATGCAGCAGCAGTAAGTATTTGATAAAGGATCCCTGCAGGAATCAGCTTTCCATATAGACAATGGGAGACCACTTCTTTGGAAAAACAATTTCTGCAAAGGACGAGATCCCATCATTTAGCAGCTGATGCGGCCATACAAGATACAGATAGGTAGCAGTCCAAATCGGTGGGGACTGGACCAGCACCATTAACTGTTGTAAATTATAGAGAACTGGTGACTGGTATACATTACAAAGTACATATCAGTGAACTATTTACAATATAAAGTGCACACCAGTGACCACTAGACTATAAAGAGAGCACACGAATGACATATATACTATACAGATTGCACAACAAAGAGCACTATACAATACAAAGTGCACAGCAGAGACAATGCAATATATAGAGCATACCGGTGACCAGACATTATATAATAAATATTACACACAACTCTTTCAAACAAAAGTAATAAAATATTTTTGTATTCTACTAAGAAAAATACAAATTATATTATGTTTTACCACATCATTAAATTAATTATCTTTGTTTAAAAAGCAGGTTATTGAATAAAGTGGTTCAAAAACTGGCAATTAGTGGGTTTTACTTTTTTGCTTGAAAAAATAACTTATTGGCCTGGATCCAGATCTGACCGTGCGCCAGCTGGCGTGACTCTTCTTCGCAGTTCTCCATAACGCGCATTAACTACTTATTCATATCAGAGAGCTACTCAAGCATTCAGAGCTTTAGTTCCAAGAGGTGTGTAGACGGAGGAATGTAGTCAAATATATATAGAACCAGGATCAGTTGCGCCAAAAAAGGGGTTCTGCTGCCTGACTGAGATACTGAAAAAAGAGTCCTACACTCTTTAGAAAGACGACTGACAATAAAAGGTTAGTATCTCTGAAATGGTTGACTGCCAATCAGAATTCCCAGACAGCTCTGCTGCTAATGGAGAAGTAGCTACTTCCTTTAAGCCACTTGTCACCGCCTACGCCAACTACAAAAATGATGATGATCCGGGTGAAGCATTTTCTCAGTGACCTACTTATGCCCTGCTGATGGTCCATTTTTGCCCTCTGCCTGAGGTTTTTGTTTTTTAAGAAATTGTCCTCCATGGAAAGCACAATTATAGTAGACAATGGTCACCAAACGTGGATGTCTGCATTGTTACATGTAGAATATGTTACATGTGGAAGTGTTTTATGTGCAGATGGTTTAAAGGGGGATATACATATATACAATGTAATGCCTAATTTTTCCTTACCAACTCCTTCAGTTTGGGTTCTTTCAGCGCTGAAGTAGGTAAAAGGCCTTTTTTGTGTTATACTCGCTGTGATCAAATTAGACTACTTTTTTGTTGGGGTTGGGGTGTTTTTTGTGTTTTTGTTTTGTTCTTTTATAGAATCTCGTGGTCACTTCAATAATTTTAAGTCACTATCCAGTTTTTATATGTTGAAAATGTGTCCATCATCCCTCCAAAGTTTGGGGTTTGTATGTTTGTTTAGGTTTTTTTTTTATTTGTTTCTTTTTATGCATTCGTATTGCAGCGGTGGGTCAGTTAATGCCATATAGGGTTACAAATCTTGTACAATTTGTATTGCACCTTGAGCAGGAATTGGGGCATTTTGTCAATGCATAAAGTCCTGCACAAGTCCTTTTTACAATTTGTATCAGCAGAACCTTGCATTACTTAGCTCCTTTTCAGAGGACACCAATGCTATAATAAAGCCTGTATAGAGTGAAAGAGGATTTTTTTTTTTTTTTACAAGCAAAACATATATTTATTCTACGTTTAATACACCTCGGTAATGCCAGCCAAGTTCTACATTGTGTACCGAAAAGAAAAAGGAAGTAGCTCTCAGAAGCCAAAACATATCATCACATAACAAGAGGAATATAGATATTTATTTATTGTGTGTTGAGAAAACAAACACAGCTGTAGCTTTTGGCAAAAACTCCTCTTTCACTTTTTTTTCTTTTTCTTGTTTGCGCCTTTAGTCTAATGCAAAATCTCTTCTTTCTCTCGAGTAAATGTTTCTGTATATTTTGATCTGTTTCAGTGGATTTTCAGGAATCGCCTTTTTTCTGAATGTTTCCAAATTTTTCTTGGCAAGTATTTAAATTTAGAGCAAAAAAAATGCCATAAACACCCACTTCCTCTGTTATATACACTGGGATATGTTAAGAATAATTTGTCAACGGTTGTATTTTATATTGATTTCTCAAATACATCTCTATGAAAAAAATAAAATAATATTGTGCACTGTTTCTCTCTGGATTCTAGCTGACATTGTTTGTCTTGTTTATTTTTCGTCTTTGTTTTTTTTTTTTTTTTTTAAATATGAATGTTTTTGTTCTTTTGAATACACATTATATGACTTTGCTGCTGAGAGATTACTTCTCTGTCACACCTGTGAATTTTAATGAGGAATGACAGGATATGTTATTATGGTGGTCTTATAAGGTATAGGAAAAATAAGCAACAAAAAATAATTAGACCAAATTAAACTTGTAGGTTATAATTAAAGCTTTGTGTTATTCCAGGCTTATTGGCCTTGATCCTGATCTCTGTGTATTTTCCATATACACAGAGGGCAGTAAGTCCGTCTATGAGAGGGGGAGTGAACTGTTTAAATGAATAAGTGAATTGTTTAAATCTGAAGGGACTGAGAAGTTCTTCCGTATGTATAAGTAATGTAACAAAAAAAATGTTAAAAGGAAATCAGATTGACAAAAATATTAAATTAAAAACAAGTTGAAAACAAAAGTAAGACAAACCCTATAAAGTTTTTTTTTAAGTATGTAAATGGCAAAAGGATCAGAAAAGACAATAAAGGACCCCTAAAAATAAGGGAAGATGGGTGGATTGATCATTTTTTAAGAATTTTATATCACATACAAAAAATACACAAACCAAATCAGGACCAACAAAACATGAGAAGTGGATAGTGCCGTTACAGAAGCAGTAATGTCAGGTACCAGTATAATACAATCTGATTCAAAGAAAAACTGTCTTACATAGAATTGAGGTACATTGATATAATGACTCAGTGCACCTATTACAGTATAATAACCAATCGATAAGTTTCCGAAGAGGGTGAAACTGGCATAATACATTTCAATAACACATCGCATTAGACAGACCGATTGCCATTATTATCTGTAACAGACTGGTCTGTAGCCGGTGACAGGGAGTGTGCCGTGTGGAGTCCATCCAGGCTTCCCACACCTTGTGAAAGTTTTGCAGTGCATTCCGGACTTTGGAAATATATTTTTTGTGTGCTAAGGATTCATTCACCAGAACGACCCAGTCCCTAATTTTAGGGGGATCTTCAGCCAGCCATTTACGGGCTATAATCACTTTTGCAAGAGAAAAAAGGGAAAATACTTATGTGCAATTTTGTCGACAAGTGAAACGCCAAATAGACACATCCTTGGGCATAAAGGGAGGGATATTTCAAGTGTACCAAGCGAGATGTTCCAAACATTAAGCTAAAATCGTTAGACTAGGGGACATAGCCATAGTAGGTGCCAAAAGGTCCCGGGATGGACTCCACATCTCGGCTGTTATCATTTCTTCTTCTGTATGGTTGGTTGTCCCGCGCTCTCAAAATAAAGTGTGGGTGGGGCCAAGCACACACACTGAACGTATGTGTGCCTAAGTGATACAAATAAGGGAGTAAAGGGATCATGGTGATGTTTGGCATTACAATGGTTGGGTATGCTATGAGTGGTCATCTGTTTTTTGATGTTTCTCACATGCTCTGCTATATGCGGGCTTTGAGGACACACGTCTGGATCATCCACCGTACCCTCCGTCATTTACAACGAGGAATCATCCGGACCATCCAGAGCCAGAGGTACCTCTCTCTTCCCCTCTCCCCCTTACGGACTGCAGTGAAGTTGGAAGTTCACTTATCTATGTACTGAACTTCATTTTTGTGCTTGCACCGAACGCTTTATCAGCTAGACGCGTTACTGTCAGTCGAACAGCCCTGCAAGTTAACCCCCGCACTACAGCTGCACGTACTCTGCCTGCGAACCACAGCTGCAACGTCTGTTTTTCATGTACTGCAGCTCTCCAACCGCTGCTACATTGTGTAACTTACTGCATCTGTCATTATCCTTTCAATCTCCTCCTCATTATCCTATCGCCTCACAACCCCCAATCTTTATCTGACCAATTTTTATATGACTAATACATATACTGTGTCTGTTTGTTCTTCCCAGTTGTGCATTTTAGCCAATCTTGTGTCTGCCATATATGCTTTCACATAATAAAAATATATTTTTTTTACTCGGTCCCTTATTTGTATCACTTAGGCACACATACGTTCAGTGTGTGTGCTTGGCCCCACCCACACTTTATTTTGAGAGCGCGGGACAACCAACCATACATTATATATCTATCAGAGATGCCGAGACTCGAGACTTCCGAAATTCGGGCAGTTCTCCCAGTATATATATATATATATATATATATATATATATATATATATTCTCCTCCCCCTTTAAACATGCTCCCCCATCCTTAAAAAACTGAACCTTGACCCCACCCTCCAACTACTGACCTTATTTATATATTCTCCTCCCCCTTTAAACATGCTCCCCCATCCTTAAAAAACTGAACCTTGACCCCACCCTCCAACTACTGACCTATCTCTCTGTTACCCTTTGCCTCCAAGTTGAACGGCTTGTTTACAAGCGGCTAATTGACTACCTTGCCGACAACTCCATCTTGGACCCTCTCCAATCTGGGTTCTGCCCCATGCACTGCACTGAAACTGCCCTTACTAAGGTCACAAATGATCTCCTTTATGCCAAATCTAAGTACCACTTCTCCCTTCTCATCCTCCTGGATCTATCAACAGCCTTTGACACCGTTGATCACACTCTCCTGCTCCACACCCTTTGCTCCCTCTGCCTCTCTGGCTCTGTCCACTCCTGGTTCTCCTATCTCTCAGACCGCTCCTTCTCTGTTGTAACCCCTAGCTCCTCCTCCCCTACCACTCTTCTTCCCATTGGAGTGCCCCAGGGCTCAGTCCTTGGTCCCCTTCTGTTCTCATCAGTCCTTTGTCCCCTTCTGTTCTCACTCTACACCTCCTCTCTGGGTGACCTCATCAGCTCCTTTGGCTTTAACTACCACCTCAAATCTATCTCTCCTCACCTGACCTCTCCCCTGAACTTCTGTCTAAAATGTTGGATTGCCTCTGTGTTTACCGTTTATTTGTTCTATCTCACTTAGCATGTTAACTCTTATGTGCAAGGTCCTCCTCCCTCTTGTCATAACCCCTCTTCCTTGTCCTCATCACTTCCCACCTTTTTCTCTCCATTGTCTTTCTTTCGTTACTCATCTGCTCCTACACACATATCCAGCACCTTTTTTATATATTGCACTGCACTGTTTTTCTTTTTTTTTTTTGTTACTGTAATTAAAATTTGCTTTGTTATTTTATTCCTTGTTCATGTATTTTATACTCTCTGTTAATCATTGTATTGAATTTTATATGTAACTATTGTGTTTGCTATTGCCTCTGTACGGCACTATGGATACTGTGTAGCGCCTTATAAATAAACATTAATAATAAATAATAATAAAATATATAGGCATGAAATTTCTTCTGCTCTTTAATGTTTCATCAATTATGAAAAATATACAGTTTTAAATATTGCATACTTCCAATTATTGCATGTGTAAAGAAAAAAATAAATTGCTTAACTCTGTTAACTTATCTACTGATCTATTTGCTGTATTAGTATCATTTTTAAGAAGTTCAAAAATACCCCTGTGCTGTGTATTTGGGCACATATCTGCTCTGTGCATTATGGATCTTGTGCAGCAAACTGAGTATACATGAACAGAGTGAGCAGGACCCTGTCCTGATTGCCTGTGCACTGGCTCAGAATGCTGTTCAGCAAGACAGAGATTGTGCACATCACAGATCAGCCTTGCACTAGTGATCATCTGGGACTCACCTTCATTATATCTCTTGTCTACTCCCTGGCCACTGAAGAGTTACATTCTGGTCAATGGGTTGATACGCCTTTGGTATAAGGGTCCTGCTCTCATGCTTACAATATAAATCTGTATACTGAGACCATCTGATGATGATAGTCTCGGAAATATCTATAATATCTATTACAAAAATGATTGCAGCGAATTGCAGAACACGAGTTCTAAAGATAGTTATTCAGATGCATTAACTGGTTATCTCAGAATGCATGGTTCTGTTTATAGAGATCATTAATCTCTATGAGAATTTCACTGTCAATACACATTGACATTTGTTTAAAAAATACTTAAAGCAGTGTTGAAGTCCAGCCAAATATCAGTGTGTGCTAAGCCTGTGGTTCCCATAGGAACCAATGATCTTTATGATCAGAATAAATGCATGTCCTCAATACAGTGGGAAATTTTGGCAATAGGATAGCTTTATTGTTTCATATAAACACTGAATAAAAAGTTCCGTAACCACAGCTAGCTGGACAAATTCACTGACCTTTTGTTTTATTTACTTATTTTCAAGATTGCAAAAGATTACATTCTTTTTCAATTATTAGGTCTGTAATTTACAGAAAATGTCAAAATACTTTAACTCAGGTGTTCTGTTAGTAATTTCTAGCAGCCACAGAAAATACTGATACAGTGATTGCAATCAGCTCGGTACTGTTGCTAAAAGTCCTAGCAATCACTTTAAGTCTTTGCACCAAACATCAAGAGGAAGAATAGGTCAAACCATACAAAGTTTATTCAGCTCTTATTATAAAATTAAAATACCAGGGAGTGATTCATTACCATGGACCGGATCCCCAGTTTTAGCAGGTGTCACCTAACAGTTTGTACTGCGCATGCACAGTACAAGGACTTCTGTATCAAAATGTATCTGTCTGATGCAGGATTCTGTGCAGAGCTTAGTCTCGCAACAGGGGATGGGTCCACTGGCGAGATACACATGGTGAGTGGGCATAAGTATTTAACATATTTACAGTAAGGGCTTCGCTAAACTCTAAAGTACAATCCAGTATTCTACACGGATAGTGTTGCGTGTAGAATACTTAAGATGGAGTCAAGGAAACAGAAATTCCTTCCGTGATTGCAGGTGCAAATTCCATACGTTAGCCTATGTTGTGGTTGCTAACTTATGTAACGATAGCAGTCCTAGTGTTCTGTAATATCAAACAGACCTACCCCGCCCTCAGGTCCTACCTGTCCCAGGGGATCTTTGGTGACTCGCACAGGTTGTTTAATACTCTGATCTGCCTCTTCACCCAATTTGCAAGACGACTGTCATCCTAGGAGGAGACAAGAATTAAATAGGGCCAATGGGAGAAGAGGAAGGGGGGGGAGGGGGTATGTCTGAGCGCCTCACTGGGAAGAACTGCGTGACTTCACTCCCTGTAAGGGTGGGTGACTTGTGGTTTCTCTGGCCAAGAACTGCGAGACTGAACGTAGACCTCTCTGTGCAGAGTGTCCACCTTACCCACCTAGGTGGGGGTCTTACAACTACTTCACTCAGGATAATACACACTGGGCTTATTCTCTGTGTCCTTTCTCTGCTGTGCAGCACCTGCAATAGAACAATGGAAACCCGGCCTAACTTTTCAAACAGGAAAAAGACACCTAATGCCACTCTATAAAGGGGATTACCCCTTTTACTATTTACCACTTTCCCAGCGGGGTCATAAATACTAAACTACTAACATTAAACTTTTAATCACAGACCAGATACACATGTACTATGGAACAACATCTTCCTTTAGAGTGAGAATATATTGCGAGTTTTTTATGCAATTAGTAGATCTGTTATCGACTGTTATAGCCGACACCAGACACTCACACACAGGCTGCTGTGGAAAGAGGGGTTACTTATGCCTCTAACAAGGTTGTGTGGCTCTACTTTTCTGCTGGCAGCCTAGTAAGGTAAGAGGGGTACCCCGCATTACTTGGGAGCCTGCTTGTTGTCTAAGGATGGGAATGGTTCAGTACTGCCTGAAAGCCTGGGGGAATATTACTGTCCCCTCCTGCGGTATTCCAGTATCCCTGGTGGTCTAGGGAGAGGAGGGTGTCTGACAGGGCTGCTCCCATCTGCAACCTTCTACCATCCCTGGGGGCTGGGGGGGAGTTGTCACCTCTTCTGCTGCAGACCAAACACCCAGGGGCTTATAAGCTCTTTTGCACAGCCCCTGGAGAATGGCACACTGCAGTCTTTGGGCTCCTCTTCTTCCTTCTTCTGCCTCTCCACTTCTTTCGGCATATTCTGGCCTCCAATACTGGTCCCTTTTCTTCCTCTTGCTCCCTCAACATCACACCGCAAACTGCTGCATGCTCCAACCCCAGCCATTCTTAGAGTGTCGGTTGGGGGTGGAGCCAGAGATTGATTGGATCACCACCACCACCACCTGTAATTGGTCCAAACACTGCTCGCCAATCCTGGCCAGTGGCGGTGTCCCAGAAAGTCACAGCGCTGCCCAAATGGTGCTCAGTGGATCCTTCCAGATCCACTGGGGAACCTGCTGGAGTTGGATCTCCCGACCCGCGCCACCGATTAGTGTATATAGCTTTTTTTTTTTTTTTCCTTGAAAAAATAAAACAGAAGCATGAAAAACTACCTATCATGGAAGACACTGGTGGTACTAAATGTACTAAATAGGGCTTGTCTAGCATTTGAGATAAAGGGCTATATTCACAGATCGTGCAGAAGTCTGCTGAATATTAATACTGCGCATGTGATGTACCAATTTGCCCGTATCGGAATGTGGCCACCCAATACTGCATGGATTTCAGATATCATATGTGATACGCATGTGGCGTGAGCATAGGCATGTTAATTGTACAGTAAGGTCTTTGCTAAGCCCTTACATACAATTCAGTATTCCACACGCTATGACATGCATTCAGAATATTTAAGGTAGAGTCATGGTGGTAGATCCCCAATCCATATGTAGGAGAGTAGGGAGAGTGCACTGCTCTCTTGCATGTTGGGTTGTGAAACTCCAATTCAAATATTTTGTTATTGCACAAAGTACGCACATCCTCAGTGGAGCACCAAGGGGGTTTCTGCCACCCCTCCCCCCCATTGAACAGTTAAAAAAAATTGGAAAAAAATTCCCCAAAAAAGTTTAATTCAAGAAAGGGGCATGACTTGAGATCTTTTACTACATATTAGGAGACTCTGAACGCATCATAGCGACAAGGATTAACTCAAAAGAAAACACCAAATACTGTCTGTTAGAGATTTTATTGTAGAGGTTGAATTTCATAACGAATTTGAATTGATTTAAAGAAGAATTCTCTTCTTTTCTTTTCTTTTTCTCTGTGTATTGAAAATCAGAATCCTATGTATAGAATTTATTGTTAATGTCAGTGATATTTTCGCCGCAGTATTGATACCTCTTTGATTATTACTGAGAACATAAGGGGACCAAGGACTGAGCCCTGGGGCACACCAACGGGAAGAGGAGCATGAGGGGAGGAGGAGCTAGGGGTTATGACAGAGAAGGAGCGGTCTGAGAGATATTAGGAGAACCAGGAGTGGACAGAGCCAGAGAGGCAGAGGGAGCGAAGGGTGTGGAGCAGGAGAGTGTGATCAACGGTGTCAAAGGCTGTCGATAGATCCAGGAGGATGAGAAGGGAGAAGTGGTACTTAGATTTGGCATAAAGGAGATCATTTGTGACCTAAGTAAGGGCAGTTTCAGTGCAGTGCATGGGGAGGAACCCAGATTGGAGAGAGTCCAGGTGTGAGTTGTCGGCAAGGTAGCCGATTAGCCGCTTGTAAACAAGCAAATTGCATCATTAAGCCCTGACCACCAATTACCCCCTTTTTATGTGTATTAGGGTTGGGGGTGGGGCTTGATTTTGTCAAATTGTTCCCTGAACATTCCTTTCTGGATTCCAATGAGTTTCTACAGTCGGCTTTTTGGTTCTGTCCATTCTGCCTGTGATTCCCTATTTAACCTCTCGTCAGTGGGTTCTCCCTGGTCAGTTGTGGGTGCGTGGTCTAATGTCCATTTACACTTCTGAGCTGTGTTATAATTAGCCTTCTTTAACTGGCTATATTTGGGACTTTCTTCCTACCTGTGCTTTCTATTCTCTCTGATACCTGGTTGCACCATATTATATAGTAACATTATTTCAGCCTGTCCCCCTGGTGTTCTTTGTCCTTGCTGACATTTTCACGTTATCCTAGCTACCTCTCTTCAGACATTTCTCTAGTCTTTCTAGGACGGAATGCTAGTCCAGGAATTTTTGACTAGTATGTATGCAGTCTGCTGCACCTTGTTTATTTTTTGGGAAATTTCCAATTACTTTTAGATCATATATGTTCAGTGTTTTGTCTGTTTGATTTGTCCTTCTCATATCTGTAACTGAGGTATACCTGCAAATGCAAGAGTGACCACTAGGGGGCAATTTAGCAGTCTGTCAGCACCATCAGGGGCTCCAGTGAACACCTAATTTCTAATTAAACTCTGCACTTTGGTGCTAAGTTACCCATAACATTATAACTTGCCAGTGCAGTAAGGGTCGCCTAATTGAGTATGTCTCTGAAGAAGCAATGTGGTAAGGGTAACTTGACATCTGACACTGCTGTAGGATGAGTAGGAATATTTCAGTAGGAAGAGATGTATTAGCACACAAGGGCATGCATATAAACTGGAGGTTGGTAGGTTTAGAGGAAATGTAAAGAAAAATCTCCCCTCTAAGGGCACATAAGGCAGACAGATGTCCAAACAAAATGCCACCATTTGGATATGGAAGAGGGAATTAGTCTCATCTCTTCTTAAAATTCCTTGATTGTTCCCTCAAGCAAAAAATAGACATTGCTGCCTTTGGTAACAGTGTGGCTGCAGGAAACCCCATTAAAAGTCTTTACCCATCTATCACTGCATATCACACGACCCATAATTAAAAAAAAAAGACAACATTTTAAGTCATATTAATTATTTTACACAATGCAGCAATTAAACAGACAAAAAAATGAACTTCCTACGTGATATAAGCTTAAAGGGCCAGATTTAATAAGCTGCGGGAAAGGAAAAGTGGGGATGTTTGCTATAGCAACCAATCAGATTCTAGCTCTCACTTTCCTATTGCATACTAGAAAATGTCGGCTAGAATGTTGGGCAACATCTTCACTTTTCCTTTCCTGCAGCTTAGTAAATTTGGCCCAAAATGACAATGGACCAGATTCAGAATTAAGAACGTCTGGTAACTTACGCACGCAAAATGTGTAAGTGGAGTGATTTCTATTCAGGGCGCATGTGCAGACCATGGAGATACGAAGCGTAATTGGAATGATGCGTAAGTAATTTCCGCACGTCCAAAAATCCGTACGAACATAAAAGATCGGACGGATTACTAATTAGTAGGCATCAATCGGAATGTAAATAGTAAAAAATAGGCGTGGTAATGCAGGAATGTAAATAGCAAAAAATAGGTGTGGTAATGCAGAAAACGTGCGGTTATATATGCAAACGTTTAACTTCCGTCACATATGCGCACGCTAATGATAAGGCTGCTTTCACAACACGGAAGTGTTCCGAAATTTTAATCATTTTGTAAAACGTACTTTGTATGAACGTACGGATCTATTACGAACGCACGGAAATCACTCTTAATTCTGAATGCGGTCCATAGTCCTAACTTGCACTTATATTGTCCCTGACATTTTAATATCAAGACAAAATCTGAAAAGACAATAATGAATTGTGATACATTCTTTATAGTCATTTCATTCAAGTGTTATGTACATTAATCAATCAATTGTATTATTACAATTAGAAAATAATAATATCATCAAAAGGCAACCAATATTGTAAAAGACTCTATGTACATATTTTTTTCATAGATTAATACAGACAACTGAATAAAACTGCTATAAAACATGTAACACAATATAGTCAATTTATACAACACTGGCATAACCACTTTTTCTGACAAGTGTAAATAAATTAATATAAATGACTTAATAGTAAACTGTATAAATAAAAAACTGACTTTTTTAAAAAGAAGATGACTGACTGTTCCAACAAGTGTCTTCTTTTTATATTTGCAGGTCCAGTTGCTACAAATAATCTGTTTCTGTTCTCTTCTCTATGCAAACAAGTTCTGGGTCCCAAAGCCAGAAGAAGCATTACAGAGCCTATGTCATAGCACAGTACCAGGAAATATGGGACTGCAATTTCTAGGGCCAAGTTTAGGTCAGCCACAGGTCCCCTGAGGCTCTCCGGCCCTAGTTGGGTTTCCTAGTAGGAGTTATATATTTTGTAATGATTTGCTAGACAGGCCCTTATAAAAGCAGTTTTATTTGTATTAGGTGTAACTATTGCACAAAACAACAGTTTGTGCCAAGAAAAACTAATTATAATGCAAAAAGATTAAATATAAAAAAGGTAGTAATCTAATAGAAATGGGAACAAATATAATGGGATTATAGTGTTTGGTATACACTTTAAGGTAAAGGAATTATATATTTTTTTACTTATAAATTAAGTCTTATTTCTAAACACAAAAAATGCTTTTATATATATTTTTTCCATTAATTAACAAGCAAACTCGGTACTTGTTTATCTTTGCGGCCCCCGCTACGTAACGTATGTATTCCCGCTACGTAAGTTACGTACATTATTTATTTATTTATTTTTTTCCCCAATTCTCGCTCTCTTTGGGGGCACGGGCAGGTAGGTGACACTGATGTTCTGTGCGGTGGCGGTGGCGGGAGCAGGCTTCTGGAGACTGGGCATGTAACGGCGGGTGCGTGCGTGCATGGGTGACACTAATGCAGCAATGTCCGTGACCGGACATGTTGCTGTATCGGGGATGGACGGTCGGAGATGATGTTCTGTGGCGGCGGGAGCCTCTGGACACCGGACATGAAACGGCAGGGACATTGGGGACACGAAGGGGGGGACGGACTGGGGAGGGGGGAGACGGACGGACGGACGGAGAGACACCCTCCTTCTTATTATTGTTTACATGGGCCGCCGCCGCCGGGGGACACACACAGCTGAACCGGAGCGTGCTCGCGTGCGCCCTCTGCTGAAGAGCAAAATACGCAAGTAGCGTAACCACCGGCCTCTCCAGCAGGGGGCCGCAAAGATGAACAAGTACCGCAAACTCTAATGAAACAACCAAAAGAGGGTACACATGCCTTTATAAAAAAAAAAACAACCATAACAAATATATGCCATCACATAAAATGTCTCACTGACCATCATTCAAGTACTTTATTTGTCTGGTTGAAGATATTCTATAAAAAATGTTTTTTTAGGTTTTAGCAAACAGGGAAACATTATTAGTCTGCAGAAAATAAATGAAACACTATGTTAACATGCTGTAATAGACTCTCTGTGATTGAAATGACTCATTATGCACATTGGGAGACAGGATATTTCTAACCAGCACACATCTAACAAAGCAAATTTGCAGTTAGTGTTCAAGCTGGGATCTGTTTTTTTAATATGCCTAAAATAATATAAAGAAAACACAGCAGAACTTTTAGTCAGTCTTGTCTACTTACTTCCACAATCAGCTCCAATTGTAAACTAATTTCATCTGGAAGCAGCCTGCAAAGTATGTTTGGGCTGATACAGAGCTGTGAGCAATTGAGAGTAATTGGTGGTAAAAAGCAAGTGCATACAAAATAAATACAATTGAGCTATATAGATCATTTTAGAAAACATGCCTAGTTTCTGTTGTGTGTGAAAGAGCATTTTCACCATTAGTATTGCTACATTAAGGAGTCATGCAGGTACAAATCAACAGCATGTACAATTAACATTTATGAAAATATGAATTGGGTGCAAGTTGCATAAACACCCATACTGTAGTTAGCTCAGCATCTAAACACCCCACACACCACAGAAGCAAATGAATACATCTAAAGTAGTTATATGTGTGTTTTGTTTCCTTATTTGTTTTTGCCTATTATTCTGTGTAAGCATACCTCCCAACATTTGAGAATTCAAAAGAGGGACAAAATTTTGGGGCCTGGTAGAGGGTGTGTCTTGTACCACCAAGTGGACGTGTCTGGGAAAGTGGGCATGTCTTGTACCACTATCCATATGTCTGCCCCTTATTATTTGTCCAGGATTCATATATCCAGTCTCCATATCTGCCTCTTTATTTGTCCTACCTCCATATCTTCCCCTTATTATTATTATTATTATTATTATTATTATTATTATTATTATTATTATTATTATTATTTTGTCCAGTGTTTATATGTCTCCCCCCTGTTTATTGTCCAGTCTTCATGTCTGCCTCTTTATTATTTGTCCAGCCTCCATGTCTGCCCTTTATTATTATGTCCAGCCTCCATGTCTGCCTCATTATTATTATGTCTAGCCTCTGTGTTTGACCCCCTTATTATTTATATTCTCTTACTTACCTTTGATGTCTTCTCCTTTCCTCCACGGCACACCAACTCGCTGTCTCTCCCTCTCTCCGTCTGGTGGTTTGGGTCACGTGATGCAGTACTGGTAATACAGGCCTCCTACGGGAGCCCTGTAGGACCAAATATGTTTTCTAGAATGGCAGTGACCATATAGCTCACTGCCATTCACAGTAACAGATTGGTCCTACAGGGCTCAAAGCGGGCGGGACAGCGTCCCACAACTGGTACCGTTCTGCTGGAATCGGGACACTTGGGACGTTTGCCCATACCGGAATCTATTTAATTATGGTAAAAATTTGTGTTTTATATTGTTGCTGATTTGGTTAAATGCATAACAAACAAAAATACGTTATTTCTTAATATAGTACATTTAGCTATGCTTTGTTTACACACACACACACACACACACACACACACACACACACACACACACACACACACACACACACACACACACTAAGAGTTTAATGTTTGCAGTTTGTAATAATACAGATAGATATGACATATAAGGGATAGACAATGGGACC
>WWET01000820.1:72450-105714 GCA_011038615.1 Limnodynastes dumerilii
CCAGGACTGGATCAGGATCAGCAGAGTTACCCAGGACTGGATCAGGATCAGTATCAGCAGAGTTACCCAGGACTGGATCAGGATCAGTATCAGCAGAGTTACCCAGGACTGGATCAGGATCAGTATCAGCAGAGTTACCCAGGACTGGATCAGGATCAGTATCAGCAGAGTTACCCAGGACTGGATCAGGATCAGTATCAGCAGAGTTACCCAGGACTGGATCAGGATCAGTATCAGCAGAGTTACCCAGGACTGGATCAGGATCAGTATCAGCAGAGTTACCCAGGACTGGATCAGGATCAGTATCAGCAGAGTTACCCAGGACTGGATCAGGATCAGTATCAGCAGAGTTACCCAGGACTGGATCAGGATCAGTATCAGCAGAGTTACCCAGGACTGGATCAGGATCAGTATCAGCAGAGTTACCCAGGACTGGATCAGGATCAGTATCAGCAGAGTTACCCAGGACTGGATCAGGATCAGTATCAGCAGAGTTACCCAGGACTGGATCAGGATCAGTATCAGCAGAGTTACCCAGGACTGGATCAGGAACAGCAGAGTTACCCAGGACTGGATCAGGATCAGCAGAGTTACCCAGGACTGGATCAGGATCAGTAGAATAACTAGGAACGCAGGAATACTCCAGGAACACAGGCAGCCAGGCACCTTGGAAGACCAAGTTGTTCTGGTAATGAAGGTAAGTGCTGCAGCGTTTAAATAGTGCGCTTTGCGCGCTGATTGGTTGGAGGACCGTACCAGGTAAGCACTCATTGGTAGTTCAGAGTCATGTGGGCAGAGCAAAATGGCGGCGCCCATCGTCCGGAGCTCTGCAGCGCTTTGGCGCCGAGATTCCACGTGGGACGCCGGAGGGAGAAGACCGGAGCTGCAGGCGGTGAGTAGTGGAGACTGTTACTGTGTCAGTGACAGTCTCCGTGAAGCTGGTCTGCCGGAGAAGCGCCGCGGCTGGAGCGGGTGAGTGCGGTGTCTCACACTGCGGTGTGTGACAGCAATTGTTTCGGCTGAACCGTGGTGATGATGTTGCAGGTTGGTTAGACATAGCAATATTGCTTATTAATTGTGCTGAAATGTGCTGTAATTGATAATTTAACTCCCTTCGCAGGTTGTTTCCTGATTCTAAAAAAACAAAAGCCAAAACATTCTTCAAAAAACAAGGAAAATATGTTTGCTCACCTGCAATTTCATCATCGGAGGAACAGCTGAACATTGGCAGAGTAGATGCATTTCCAGTGTCGCCGGTGTGGATGTCTCCCGAGTTAGATGCAAGAATAAAGAGGACAATGTTCACAACACAACCCACAACCATGGAACTAAAGGCAAGAACATTACCAACAAGGCCAAAGAAAGAATGACTTTTTTGTGTGGAAACTAAATACAATACCTTCTAGGGATAGTGAGTCTGTACCAAACATACGTCTCCCGTAATTACACTTCGAAGATGGGGTGAGGCATTTAAATTGTTCAGTGGGGGCATGCTTAGAGGCGTAACTACGCGAGGGCTCTATGTACATGAGCGGTTACATTGACAAAAGTTAAGGTAGGGTTTTAAAAGCTTAAAACGGCCAAAGTACGTACATGCAAGGGGAGTGTCTAGTGGAGTGCTTAGGAGGTACGCTCACGTAAATACGCTACACTAGGAAATGTATTAGAAGTGTAGCTCTGG
Organism: Limnodynastes dumerilii; assembly: GCA_011038615.1. Classification (NCBI taxonomy): domain Eukaryota; kingdom Metazoa; phylum Chordata; class Amphibia; order Anura; family Limnodynastidae; genus Limnodynastes; species Limnodynastes dumerilii. The sequence goes on from WWET01000820.1 coordinate 74,132, forward strand.
ATCTACCCCAATGTCAGTAAATATGTATGAAATCAAACAAATGTAAAACATGTAATGTTGCATTACTAATGTGACAAATGTACAATATAGGATTAATAAACATTATTTTCAAAAGTTATTGTGAGTGTAATAAACTCTATATGCACAACAAATTGCAGCTATATATCAAACAATGGGACAGGAGGGAGCACATCTAAAAACATATTTGAAGATCTATGTTAAAATATACCTACATTGGGATACCACAAGCAAGTCAACATAGATATGAATGAAAGACTATGAGAAAGACATATTCTAAATAATATACGTACTAAACTCTCATATTAGAACAGATGTAGTGTTCAAGAAATCAAACTTACTTGACTAAAAAGCAAATTTGAGGGACTAAAAAACAGTCTGAAGGTGCTGCACGTTGAGATCCAAGGGTGGTCCACTGTGAAAATCACAAAATGGTGGATTTTGATATAGGCCCAATCCTCTCTTATACAGGTTCGGTGGCGTCATCTCGCGGGAGTTTTTGCAAGTATCGCAACTAGGAGAAAACACAGGCAACTTTACACTTTGAAAAACACAAAACAAAAATAACATTGAACAGATAGAAGTCCCAGAACATGCATACTAAAGATCGCAGCGCTTTCCACATATCAAAATTGATCAACGTCGACATCGATTTAGGATCAACAAGCAAAAGCAACTAATAGTAAGTCCAGCGCTTAATTTAAAAAAATGCTAAGAAATCGCTGCGATGTCTAGCAAAAGCAAAGCGCTGCAAAAAAAAATCAACTTTGGTAAATGAGGCCCCTAGGAGCTAAGGACATTCATTTTTCCATGTGCATATATTTAGGAACAGCTCAGGTGCATATATTTATAATCTTTAATATTCTCATGATTCACGGCTAAGCAAAGAAACACATTAACTGATTCAGTTGGGAAGGAGATTGATTTTCTTAGGCTTTCTTTGTTTTGTAATTAACAAAAGTGTCCCAAAAATTTGTTAAAAATTGCAATATGCAAAAATTTATAAAATTATTCAAATCATAAATACTTATTGAATGAGTAAGACAGAACCATTCAGCTTTCAAAGCTGTTATAACATAAATATTAAAATAATATCTACATAAATTAGACCTAAACAAAATTTGTATCTCAAGGTTTCACATAAACAATGCAAACATGCTAAAAGTTAAATAAAAAAAACTATGTTTAAAAAATGTTTACAACAAACAATGAAATCATGCACAAACTGCAAATAAATGTAAATAATGAGCACCTTCTAAATTTAAGTCGAACACAAAATGGTAACATAACAGCAGTTTTAAAAGAAAAGCCTTTAATTGTTTAAATCAAAGTAAACACATTCATTCATTATAATCACACAGAAGATGTGTGTGTTGAATAAACAGAAAAGCATGAGGCTTGGCCTCTCTGTTAACCATGTGGATGTCAACTTAAGAAAGGTAGGTAAAATATTGTCTTTCCTATTGGTTGCTGATTCCTAGGAGCAGTACTGCCCATGGTAGTAGAAATACACTTAACTACTGCATATTACACTATTTAGAGTGTAAAATTAGGGGACTTCAAATATCCAAAAATAGGAAGTCCTTGACATGCAGTATTGCTGCTGAGACTGTATGGGCCTGATACAGACTTAATAACGACAGCTAATTTACTCATGCTGCATGTGTAAATCTGACTGTGGGAATGAACTGCGCTTGCCCGCAGCAGATGTTATGCATCGTGACTCTGATTGCACGTAAGCTGCATGTAAAGACATGGGGAAAGACATTTAAATTGTACAGTATGAACTGGGTTAGGCACTTATGTACGACAAAGCAATATGTACGACCAGAGATACTCAAGGAAAAGTTAAGATAGTGTTCTGAACACGTAAATCAGCTAAATTACATTTCTGCGAGGGGAGTGCCGGGAGAGTGACACTTTGTCCTGCCAACAGATTGTTCTGATTGTTTTGACCTTTCAAAAATCAACATTTGCCTATCAACATTTTGACTGTAGATTTTTCATATTAGTCTTGCTGTAGGTTATATGCAGTTTGCCTGCATGTTTTCCTGGATTCTTCTCTCCTGAGTATCTTTGCCTTTGTTCTGCCTTGTACGTCCATCATTCCATAAGTGAATGTTTTCTTCTCCGACTGAGTACTTGTGTGTTTACCTACTTGGTGTCTCTCACATCCTGCACCTGACTAGCATTGTGTGCAATTTAATATCAATTTCTACAGACTCCGGTTTGTCTACTGGTGTTTTTTTTTATCTTGCCCAGTTTATTACCAGCAATTTGTGTTCTGTGTTGATTCACTATTGTTTCACTACACCCCAGATGCATTACTACTTGGCTACTTGGGAGGTTTCCCATTTTCTCATTGAGTCTTAAGTGTTGCCTGTCCCTCACTTATAGGTAAATTTACTCACTTACACCACCTGTAGATTCAGTTATATGCCAGATACAGAAGTAGCGACTTGGAGTCAATCCCTGTGGAGTGTGGAAAATTGACTTTAAAAAAAAAAATCTCTTAATAAAGCCTGGCTATAGTTTGCCTAAGATTATGTCATCTGATGAGTTCAAAATTGTTCTTTTTCATCTCAGTAATAAATGCTATCCTTGGTATCAATAAAAATAATTCATATCAATAAAACAAGCAATTAAAATACTGAAGACACATAAAGCCCTTAGCTCGGATAGATTATCCATTGATTATTATAAAATTCTAAAAGACAATATAGCCATAGATTTCTTAGAACTTTTCTGCTCCATATACAAACAATCATCGTATTACCAATCTTTCAATGAATCACACGCAATATTTCTTTCAAAGCCCCAAAAGACCCCCAATTAGTGCACGATAAAACTACTTAATACTGATTGTAAACTGTTAGCAAAAATAATGGCCTCCCATGTTCAATCCATACTTCCTGACCTTTTGATGAAACAGCAGCTTGGATTTGTAGCTGACAGACATTCTGTAAGAAGCATAAGAGCAGCTATAGCTGCAACGTCTTTACAGTCACCTGCATCTAAAAACATGTTGCTGAGCTTAGACACGCACAAAGCGTTTGATTTCATCGCATGGACGCATCTCTACAGGGTATTAGAGCTGCGCTTCTCTGGCCCAGCTTTTACCATACTGATACGCTACTTTTATAACTCGCTCTATACTAATTTCTTGCTGAATGGCCAGAGAGAGGAACGACTCATAATGGCAAGGGGGACAAGACAGGTCTACTCGCTCTTCCCGCTGCTATTCAATTTATCTTTGGATCATCATTGCGTATACTTCAATAATGGCAAGAGTTTGAAGGTATCAGTGTTTGTAGAAAAGTCATAAATATTTTTGCGTTCAAAGATGGCGTTCTCCTTTATATTTCTAATTCTGATCATTTTTTGGGTCGATTGCTTGGAAGAATCCAGGAATATGATGTAGTGTCGGGACTCACAGTAAAACTAGACAAATCGACAGCATTATAATTTACTCCACACTAGAGCCCTGACTTTCTAATCAAGTGGGAGAAAGGATCCATAACATATCTTGGTGTTCAAATTACAAAAAATCCGATAGAGCTGTATACAATATACATTTCTAAATTTGTGAGGGTTTTGGAAAGTACCTTGTAGGGATGAATGCATTTGCAGCTGTCCTATACTGGTCAAGCGAATTTGATCAAAATGTCTTTGTTCCTAAAACTTCTATACCTGTTTCAGTCATTGCCTCTTGTGCTAGCTAAAGGGGCAAAAGTAATGCACTCATCAGAAAATTTATTTGGAATAACGGATGTCCAATAATAAGCTTATACCTACTCCAACAATCAAACTCTAATGGGGGACTAATTTCCCTAATATAACTACATATAACTATGTCTTTTACAACACTTGTGCAACTGGGTTCAGGAATCAGAGGTATATACAGATTATCTTCTGGAACAGGAATTCTTGGGAGACATTAAACTTAAATTATTTGAACATAAGCATAAGCAGGAGATGTCTCAACATTGCAAAGATAATACCCTGCTTAGTTTAAAACACAGGGTGTGGCATATTCTTAGACAAAAACATCACCTAAACTCACATAAATCATCACACCTTTCTCTTTTTCAAAATTCAGACTTTCAGTCTGAAAAGTGGCCTAGACTTTCATGGTATGGAGACAACATAGCATTTCCACCATAGCATGTCTCAAATATACAAGTCATAAATAGACAAGTTAAAAAATCTCTTACAATCTCACAGGTAGCTAAAAAAAATTGAAATTCTTCTGAGATTTTCCCTTTGCATATTATCAAGTAGAACACTATATACACAGTCCTTAGAGACTTCTCTGAAATGGATTGGCAGAACTCACTAGATATGCTCCTCTCTAATGTACCTGCACAGCATAAAGCTTTAACCATCCATTACCATCACTTATGAGAGGAAGTAGATTATACAAGGATAAGCACAGGTATGGTACAATGACCCCCACACTCTCTATCACTGACAATGGAAATGCTCCTCAAAGCTTTAGCTAAATCTTGTAAACAATTCCCTGTTAGTAGCTACACAGAATTGTTTTTCAATGTCTACACGACACCTTACCTGACAACTTACCTCACACCACACTGATACTTGTTAATGTAGTTAACCATGCCACATACATGCCCATGCTGTGGAGAATTAGAAGCAAAGATATATAACTGTTTATGGAGTTGTCAACTAATTCATTGCTTTTGGGTGAGAGTATGCCAACATGCATTGACTACTTTAGCAGCAGTTGCTGAGGCAACTTTTTTCCTTTGTTTCTGTGGCTAGCAGATTAACCCCTGCCTTTCATAAACCTGTTTGCTTTTACCTATAAATTGATTGAGCAACTTCCATTCTGGGGTGTCTCCTGAGGTAAGTTTGGCTTTCAATTTAAAAACGTATATATATATATATGACCCAACATTGGGACTCTCATTGTTAGAGTTAGGACCATCATATGCAGATAGGCCTTGACGGTGGCTGGTGGCTTATCATATATTTGTGCAAATATGTGTAACTGACATTTCTGTGTTTTATTTTACAGATAGAGCAGTATAGTCTGCATGCACCTGTTTGCATTTACCTATAAATTGATTGAGCAACTTCCATTCTGTGTTTCAACTTTAGCAGCACCAACTCCATTTAATCCTGAATGGACTATTTTAGGAATAATTCCAAGTCCTTATAGCTTACTAAGGGTCCCTATAGCTTACTAAGGGTAGTAAAAAAAAACTTCTATTAGCAATTAGTGCAGCTGCTAAAAAAAATGATTTTGCAAGTTCAGAACAAATCAGAAGTCAACCAACTGGACTTGTTTAAAGAGAAGATTTTTCATTTCTTTCGAATGAACTGGATTGATTTTTCAACAACAAAGGAATCAAAGGTTGAACAGTTTTTTAATATGTGGCAAACATACATTAATTCCCTTCTGTTACCCACTAGAACTCACCCACAACTGTTTTTCAAATACTATGTGGTGTGAACTTTGTCTATATATATGGGAGAGCACCTATACAACTATAGAGAGTAAGGTGATGGGCGTTCCTGCATTGCACTATATAAATATTACATAAAAACCAATAAGTTATAGTGTTAGCTATACTTTAACAAGGTTCCTCTTATGTTACAATACTATATTAAAAAGGTTGGTGTTTATAATGTTATGGTATTTATTCTAATTGCAAGGCAATATACACAAAAGGTTGGTTTATATTATTAACATTCTTAAGTGTTAGTTAAACGACTGTCTATAAATATGGTTAACTATTCTGATGTACACAGAACAATATAATGTGAAACTGTCAGGCTTCTTTGGCAAATTTCAATAAAAAAGATTATTTAAAAAAATTATAATAATGCATATCAGAGTGTGACCAGCCCTATAGGAAGCACAATAGTGGCAGAATCATATAATGTGAAGGTAATGGGAATTGTATTTGTTACGAGATCTAGAAACCTCGTGACGTTAGACAAGGGAAAAGAAAAGAAAAGAAAAGCATAATATATGGAAGGAAAAGGAATTGAGGAAGGAACTCAAGAAGAAATGAAAAAAAGGACTTTTTGTCTGTTATACATTTGTTTGTTACCATTAAAAAGGAATGGATCACATGTGGTAATCAGAGGGAATAATTCTAAATCATATCTATCATGGTTCCATATGGTAACACCTCTGAAGATTACAAAGGAAATGTAAAGCCGCTAATAGTTGAAAAGCATTTGCTCATTACTCCCCTGTTTGTGCCACCACCACCTTTACCTTAGCAACCAGACTACCAACCAACTTCCACCTTCCCTTCCTTGATGTCCAATAAACAACATGGACAAATAATTAGCATATGAAATATAAGAATTCACAGTGTATTCAAATCCAGAAAATATAATAAATGAACACTACTTTCTTTAGGTCACTTAGAAAGCACTATACGAGATTACTACATCCAGACATTACACCATTTAAACTATAATAGCACATCATGCAGGAAGTTATAATACTGCTACCCTGTTCCCATATTTTAAGTAACTTTTCATTCCCACCCCCACTATATGCAGAACTAGATACCAATAGTCTTACCTAATCATCTTAAACTTTATACCCCAGCACTTCCTATGGCCTTGTGTCTAACATTAAAACCCTAGTACTTTAAGGTGCTTTTTTGTATCAATTATGTTGCATGGATGCAAATTAATGTTTATATAATGCAGCCTCAATATTTTTGCATTTATGTTTCCTATCATTGGTATGCTTTAAACCTTGCTTTTCGTTTAAGTTAAATTTAAATTTTAATGTATACTTTAATTATAATTACCTAGTGCATGCACTGGTGCATAGGTGGATTTCTGATAATTGAATGTATCCACATTATTTGTGATATGTGTATTTTTGTTCTTTTTTTTTTATCCTAACATACCAATTGCATATCATTTCTTATAGGACATACGACAATATTTCTGTATCATGGGAAATTAACTGAAATCAGTTCTACTATAAAATGTTGTGCATCATTGTCTGCTTCCTTATTGCCTAGGGCATCCCACTTTCATGTAGCAAATCAAAGCCCCTATCCAATATATAGTAGAGATGCATTGCTTTGGTCTCAAAACACAAACTGTACATGTGTGGATTTACTGTGATCAATGCAGTGCAGACAACCTTAATTAGTAGTATAAGGATAAGATGCTTGTGTTAATATGAAACAAAATTTACAAGGTCCTTATTTATAAACCTCTAAATTACCATTTTCCATTCTCTGTGGCTACCACTTTCCACTTCTGTTCTACTTGCCAACCCTTGTACATCAACCTAAACGTTTAATGAAAGACATGATAGATACATAAATTAAATTCTACTTCATATCAGTTTTACATATAAAACAAAAAACAAACAAATATAAACTGGTTGTATGTAATTAGATAAAACAGAAATAAAACAAAGCATTGCAGTGAAATATCCATATAATAATGTTTTAAGACTTCTTTATTTAGGAGAATACATTGCCAATACAACAGAAAATGGCCTATCGAATGACTCATTAGCTGCAACAAAATGTTAATAGATGACAACTGTAGGAATTTAGTATATAAAACTGTTTAATTGATACACAATTTAAAATGAAAGTAAATTAGCAAAGATGTAAAAAAAATACGTAAATGTGTATATAATTATTTTTATTTATATATTATATATATCCTATTAAATTGAATAAAGTATTAAGTTATTTTCCCATTTGCAGTGCAGTATGAGTCAGAAACAGGATGAGATAAATTGGTTGGTGTGAAGACATTCTGTGTAGAAAACACATCAGTGCACCAGATTGTATGACAGAAGTTACTAATGCATTGTTATAAAAAAAATAAAAAATAGGGGGAAAGAACTCATATTTAAGAATGTTCCAGTAAAATTTTAGGTTTCTGTAGAACAGATTCAGACTTCCTTTAGATCATTGGATGTTTTCCAAGCAGTCGGATTGAAAAATCTCTGATTTCACAATCTGAACATGTGTGCTCACCTGAGCAATATGATCAGAATGCAATCCGCTTGACTTCTAAAATATAACACTTTCGCCAACTTCCAACAGGGGAGCAGGTTGCACTCGCATGTGGCTGGGACTTAGTATTACAATAAAAATATATATTATAGGAGTATTAACGGATTGCCAACCTATCTAGACTCTCAATCTGCTGACATTTCAATGCGAACAGATAACATTTTTTTATGTAGAGTCCTACTGTTTGCAGTATGTACTAGCAATGAGAGAGGTTTCAGCCAAGCTCTTGCACAGGAGTGTGGGTCTGCAGTTATACCAGCCAGTCCCCAACTGGCTCTTAAATCAAATTCTGTTTCACAGAGGAGAAGCAATTAATCAATCAAAGGAAAAAGATGCTGCAGCAAATGGTTAGTATTAACTAACTAACTTTCCCCTTAAATTACCCTAACCCTCCCCTTTCATTACCCCTCTCCTCCCTGCAGTCTGATCCTAAGACTTCTCTTCCTGCAGTCTAACCCTAAGACTTCCATTCACGGAGCCTGACCCTAAGACTCCCTTCCCCACAGACTAAGCCTAAGTCTCCCTTCCCTGCAGCCTGACCCTAAGATTCCCCTCCCAGCAACCTAAACCTAAGACTCCCCATAGACTCCCCAGTAATACTCACCTGTATGGTCCGGTGCAACAGGTTTGCAACGGCTGTTTCCAAATTAATGAATGAGTAAGTATGCCAAAAATATATTCGGCATACTTATCTATACATTATTAAAACTTTTTAATAAGTAATATGTTCGAAATAGAGATAGCCGAAAATGAGCGCTTGGCTGTCTGTATTTCAAAAATAGATCCATGCATCCTCCATGCACAGATGAATGGATAAAGTGAACAAAGCACATTCAGATCTTATGATTGTTACACACTGCAGTATGGCAGCAGTGTGTAATGATATCATTGTACTGTAGCAGGGCACGCTGGTCCTCATTTCCCCTGCAGCATGCCTCCTTGCTAAAGGATCTTGGCTGTTTACCTTGCAGTTGAGATGCCATAGCTGAGGATTAGGCAGTATGTATTGAGCAGCCAATCGGGTTGTGGCTCTCTCCAGGAACAATGCAGAGGGAACCCGAGGGCTGGGTTCCACAAGCTGAGAGGTGACACACACAGCTAACACACGATGAAAGGGTATAACACACAGTGGGATTACACACTGCGAAGATGATACACACAGCGGGATACACACTGAGAGGATGGTACACACATTGGAACTACACACTGCAGGGATGACAAATACAGCAGCAAGAAACACTGCCGAGATGACAAACACAGCATAAACGCACACTGCAGAGATGGAAAATACAGCGGCACAATAACAGAGCTCTGAGTAGATGGAAAGAACTCAGAGCAGGTACAGGAATTGAGAAATGGAAAACTCACAACACTCGACATTGAGGAACGCTGTACCGGACAAGCAAGCCCAGCTGCCAGCGTGAACAGCAAGCCACTTGCACCGCACACTGAGACCCACAGACAGGGCAGACAATGAGACAGAGGCATGCAAGGGTAACAAAATGGAAAACAGAGGGTAAACACAAAACGAATCCAAGGCAGAAGCACAAGGAGAACACTCGATCAGAATGCAGACAGAAAGGTACACCAGACGCTATAGCCGACAACGAAGCTTCCTGGGCTCAGCCTATTAAAAGTGATGCCCACCAATCAGCAGCAACCTCAGGCAGCAGCAGCTAAATTAACCGACAGCTGAAGGAAACCAGACACATTAAGCCAGACAGAGAACTCACAGACTATTAGGATTTCTCCTACAGCGTGTAACAGTGCACCTCCTTAATGAGGGGTCACAGGACCCCTCACCCTGGGTTTACTAGGGAATTTTGAATGAAACACTATTTTTATTTTTTTTAGCATGCATGCATGTGTGTACTGGTTTTAGAAGTGACACATGGAAGGTGTTAGGAATTCTTACATTTTTGGAAGCTGAAGTCTAAACTCCACTGGATTTATCTTCCTGATAATCTTGAATGGACCAATAAAGCAGGGTCCTAGCTTGGCCGAGGGTTGTCTGATCTTCATGGTTTTGGTTGACAGCCATACTTTGTCCTCCACCTTGAATTTCACTGGTTTTCTGCGCTTGTCCTCTCTGTTCTTCATACGAAAAGCTGCTGCCTGTAAGGCCCTGTTAACTTTGTTAACTTTGTTCCAAATGATCCTCAGTCTGCTGGTGGCTCTTCGTGCTTCTTGATTGGTCTCTGGAATAAACAGTGAATTAGCTCTGGGATGGAATCCCTGGAGACAGAAAAATGGAGAGGTCTTAGTGGATGAATGACAAGAGTTATTGTAAGCGAACTCTGCCCAAGATAGATTATCTGCCCAGTTGTCTTGAAATTTGGAAGTGTACAGATGTAAGAACTGCTTCAGGGACTAATTTACTCTTTCCGTCTGACCATTGCTCTGTGGATGATACCCTGATGACAGACTGATTTGAATATTTAATCCTCTGCAGAAGACTTTCCAGAATTTCGCAACAAATTGGGGTCCTCGATCAGACACAATATCAGAAGGAAGGCCATGAAGCATTGCAATGTGTTTGGAGAACAGAGAGGACAAGACCTGAGCATTAGGCAGAATTCTCAGGGGCACAAAGTGCGCCATTTTAGAAAACTAGTCTACTACTACTCAGATATTAGTAAACCCATCAGATAGGAAGGTCCGTGATAAAGTCCATGGACAAATGGTCCAAGGACGTTTAGGAACTTGGAGAGGAAGGAGGCACTGCGATTAGTTTTGTTCCTGGCACGTTTCACAGACTTTAATAAATTATTTAACATCTTGTGCGAGAGACAGCCACCATACTGTACATGACAATGGACTGGATCCAGACCTTGTTAAGTTGATGTTAATTTCAGGGGGAGCCAAGTTAATTGTATTCTTTGCATGCAGGGATATATCTTTAAATTGCTTACTGCACTCATATACTGACTAGCTTTACTATCACACTGTTATTTAGACTTGGGATAGGAAACATCCCCTCTCAACTCTAATACTGTTTGCAACAGATGAAATATGACTCCCCTGAAATCAACAGGGTTTAGCCCTTGAGTAACTAAGTTCATGCACTTAACAAGGTCTGGATCCAGCTCAATAACTCAATGGTTCTTTGAGTTCCTAAATGTCCTGTGGTTTTAAAGATATGATGCTCTGACAGTACAGCTTTTCTGAGAGTCTCTGGAACAAATAGGCAGTGGTTTGGCTTCCCTGCAGGACTGGATCCCTATGCCTTCAGAATCTGTGAATACAAGTCTTGTGTGAGACCCAGAAGAATATCTTGAGACAGACTGACAGGTTGAGGAGTGGTGGGCTTCTGAATTGGAAGGAAGGACCGTGATAGAGCATCTGCTTTTTTGTTCAGAGATCCTGGTCTGTAGGTAATAATGAATGAGGATTAAGTCTCTTGGCAGCTTCGATATACGCAAAGTTCTTATGGTCAATGTACACGGTGATGGTATGCTTTGAACCTTCCAACCAGTCGCACCACTCCTCAAAGGCCAGCTTAATGGGCAAAAGTTCACGATTGCCCACATCATAGTTCCGTTCTGCTGGAGAAAATTTTTTAGAGAAGAAGGCACAGGGATGTAGCTTGAAATCTTCTGGGCATTTCTGGGAGAGAACTGCCCCTACTCCAACATCTGAGGCATCTACCTCCACCACAAAAGGTAGAGCCGGATTTGGATGGCAGAGAATAGGTGCAGTGATGAAGGATTCCTTCAGATCCTTTAAGGCTTTTTTTGCTCTGGGGGACCACTTCCCAGGATCTTCCCCTTTCTTGGTCAGGTCTGATATAGGGGCAATGATGGAAGAAAAGTTCTTTATAAAACAGCGGTAATATTTGGAAAACCCCTGGAAATGTTGTACTGCCTTTAAATTCTTTGGCTATACCCACTCCACTACAGCCTTGACTTTACTGGGGTCCATGGAGAAACCCTGTGGGGAGATGACATACCCTAGGAAGGTGACCTGCTGGACCTCAAATTCACACTTTAGCAAAAAGGTGGTTTTCCTGTAACTTCCTGAGGATTTGGCATACATGGTCCCGATGAGCCTCCAGAGATGGTGAGTAGATGAGGATGTCATCAAGGTAAACAACAATGAATTTCCCCCAGAAGTCATGGAGGACATCGTTGATTATCAAAAACACAAGTACCGCACTTGCCTTCTCCGGCTGGTCGCGGCTTCTTCCTGGTGGTCCCGCAGCTCTGGAACACAGAGACTGTCACTTGGTCAGTGACAGTCTCAGATACTCACCGCATCCTCTGCTGGCGTCCCAGGTGGATTCTGATGTCGGGCACCGCGGGAACTCCAGGCCATGGGTGCCGCCATCTTGCCCATACTCACGTGACGCTGTCCATCAATGAGAAGCTCCTGCTCCAGTCCTCCAGCCAATCAGTTTGCAGGGCGCACTATTTAAATGCTGTAGACCCTTCAATCCTTGCCAGAACTATTAGTCTTCTAGGTGCCTAGTTCTCCAGCATTATTGCTCCAGTCCTGATCCAGTATTGCTCAGTCCTGATTTAGAATTGCTCCAGTCCTGATCCAGCATTGCTCCAGTCCTGATCCAGCATTGCTCCAGTCCTGATCCAGCATTGCTCCAGTCCTGATTCAGCTACCATGCCTCAGCTTCCCAGCTACCCAGCTACCCTGCTTCAGCTACCCAGCAACCAAGACTCAAGTCTGGTTCAGTCATCTTGCTGTCACCGGTTATCCCTCACTTCATTGATCAGTTTGCTTTCAAGACTGTCTATTTCATTTATTCATCGTTTTATTCTGTATGCACCCGTCCTACTTTAAACCGGCTAGTTTCCAATTTACACCAGCTCAGTTGTCTAATTCTCTGAAGCACGGAGCAGATCTCACCAATCCATTGATCGTGACATTGATGAGGTCCTGGAAGACCACTGGTGCGTTGCATAGTCCAAAAGGCATGACAATGTCCCAGGTGAGTGTTAAAAGCGGTATTCCATTCGTCACCTTCCCGGATCCGTATCAAGTTATGTGCTTGGGCTTCTTTCAGCTGGTCACAAAGATCAGTGATTTGTGGGAGTGGGTACGAGTTCCTTATAGTGATATTATTATTCCCCAGTAATCAATACAGGGCTGGAGAGAACCATCTTTTTCACCAATGAAGAAGAATCCGGCCCCTACCAGGGATCGGAAGGTCTGATGAATCCCTTATTCAAATTTTCCTGGATATATTCTTCCATAGCGTCAGTCTCTGGTTTTGACAGGGAGAATAGCCTACCCTTAGGTAGTTTGGAATCGGGAATCAAGTCGATTGCACAATCATATGGCCTGTGTGGGGGTAGATGATCTGCCTTTTTTTAGAGAAAACAGGCCTGATCCAGAACTACGCCCATACGTTAGTACGCACAGCGTATCGGCATGCACTCCCCCAGACACTCCCCCTGTGGCCGACGTAATTACACACTGTTACGCCGGCTGAAGGCAACCCTAACTTAAGCCGGCGTAATAGTGTGTAATTACGCCGGCCAAAGTATTGACTTATTGACCTCCTGACACTGCGGTAGTAAACTGGTACTCCTCAAAAAGTAGCACTGATCCATGCTATTCCCTGGTTAAAATGTATTAATTAGAGATGATAAATATACACATTACAGGAAAAAGTGTTTTTTAAAACAAAGGAATATATTTAGTTCCCAGTTGTATTTTTTAGTTTTAGATTTGTTTAAGTACTATGGTTATAGAGAATTTCGGTTAATTTTCTTAGGACATTACAATTTACAATAAAATATTTTTAAAATTGTATTTCCAAATAACTCTTATCCAGAAATATTGTAGACCGTTAACATGATCATTTCCTTTTTTATGGTTGCTTCATTAACTAACTTTGAAATCATGACTTTTGTCCAGACCCTGAATAACACAAAAGGGGCATTTTCTGATAGCTAGGATCAAAAAACTCTCCCTTTTGGTTCCATTTCCATCATATATGGGGGGAATGGGAATAAGCAGACAAATTCTAAAAACCCATTAAATAAATATAAAATATTTACCAATAGTAGAATATAATTTCTTTTAAATCACACAATTATAAAGAGTGCTCTATTTAACATACTTAAATTATTTACCTATTTTACAGATACAATGTGTGACAAAATATAAACAACAATAAATGATATAGTATTTTGGAATCAAGTTCCAAGCACTAATAAAATAGTTTACAGGAATATCAACCAATGCCTGGAAACGTACTCCTGGACATATTTATATGATAAATTGTTTGTACTGAGGTTAAGATAATAGCAGCACTTACAATCAAGCCACAAATTATGTTTGAAGACTTTAATAAAGTTTATCTTTGGTTTCAATGTCAGCTTCCATTTTTAACAGTTAGCAATAAGCTCCATCCTTCAGATGTTTACTGAGGCAAACTTTGATATTTATATGCTGTCACTTAGATGCCTGGAGCAGACATACAACTAAGTCACGGTCCTATAACACCATTTTTAGATCCTAATATATTATGGAAAAATAGATATATTAAGAATATATGGTGAAAATTGATAACTATAGACACAGCATTTGCAGTTTATATTGGTTTACTTTTAGACAACTGAATCATTTTAGAATCCAGTAACTTACACAAGTAAAGACTTAAAGACTTATGATTTATGAGACTTATGATACTTATTAATTTCCAAATGTCTAATCACTTAAATTTGAATCAAGTCTGTTTATAATAAAGTAGATTTAGTCTGATAAACTTTAAGTCACTTAACTAGTGTATAAATTTTACAAAAAAATTGAACTTGTAACTATAGTATGGAAGTGTATATTATATTTTGAAAGTTTTTATTATATTGAAAGACAATATGTGACATAGCCTCAGTGTAGCATACAGCTCGTTCCACCTTAATGAAGAAGATTCTGCAAAATATATTGTGGATATGAGAGTCTACAATACTAGGAATTGTGTTCAATGGATTTAGCTTTGAATCCTTTTTAGTTGGGACTGAAGGAGCAATGTTCAAGTATATACCATACATTAATTTGCCGAATCCGTTTATTTGTGTTGACAGTGGAAACTGGCTGGGATTTTGATTGCTTATGCCTCGATGAGGCATTGCAATCGATCCCCGGAGCACTGAACATGGTGCTCTGAAAGGTAAGTAATAAAAACTACCCCAACTCTTCCCCTTATTCTAACCCTCCCCTTCTATGACCCTAACCCTCCCTTCCCCACAGCCTGACCCTAACCTTCCATTCCCCGCAGTCTGACCCTATCCCACCATTCCCTGCAGCCTAAGCCTAGGTCTCCCTTCCCGGCAGCCTGACCCTAACACACCATTCCCCACAGCCTGGCCCTAACCCACCATTCCCCGTAGCCTGACCCTAACCCTCCCTTCCCCGCAGCCTGACCCTAACCCACCATTCCTCGCAGCCTGACCCTAATCCTCCCGCGTCAGCAGCGTTTTCGAAAATTAATGTGCGAGTATGCCGATTGGCATACTATCCCATTCTAAAAAAAGGAGGAGTATTCAAAATAGGGACATATGAAAAGGAACTTTTGGATGTCCCTATTTCTGAATTACTTCCTTCTGTGTGGTGACTGCAACCGCTAAACCTTATATGACTGGATCTTAGATCCAAGTTTCCCAATGATTACTTTCTATGAAGGCAAGTGAAATGACACTTCCAACAGAGGATTTGGGTTGCAAGAGGATTTGATTTCTTTATAATTTAACATATAGATATGCCCTCTTGATGTCTACTAATCCAAACATCTGCATGTCACCATTTTTTATTCACAGGAGTCAGAAAAGTTTAACTATATACATAAGGTATTAGAGTCCCACACATATATTAGGGTTAGTTTTTGTTGGCAACCAACTAACCTACTAGCATGTTTTTTGGCATGTGGGAGTAAACTGGGGCACCTGGAGGAAACTTACGCATACACAGGATAAACATGCAAACTCCACACAGATAAGGACTTGTCCAAGAAACAAGCTTATGACCTCAGCACTGTGAGGCATAAGTGTTACTCACTGAGCAACCGTACACCCCATAAAACGGTGTTGTTTATCTTTTAAACATCTTTACTTACACAAATATTCTCTTTACATGCCCGTCATGTTCCATGCCAGTCACAAATAAGTGCACATAATTTAAATATTAGCTTTGCTTACCCTATTCATGCACAGCCATTGATGAGACATTTACTCAGACACTTATAAAGGATGGATTGCCAACTTTACCACCTAAAAAAAGAGTTTCTAGGGGTGCAAAACCAAGAAATTTGCCTTACACAAATTAAAATTGAGAAAATGAAATGATTGTGTCACTGGTGGTCCTTGAGGGATGCATGCTGATGTGTGCCATCTTATGTTTGACAATTGTGTTTCATATATATTTAAAGTCACACAAATTGTCAGATGTACAAAGCATCATGTTAACTAATTACAACTACAGCTTGGTTAAGCAAGGACACATTCTAAGATTAGGGGACAAGGTTGGTATCCTTCCCAATTGCATCAGCTATACAAATTAAAGATGAGGCCAAGCTGAGCGATAAAGCTAGTTCAGGGAAGATGAGTTTGTTACTGCTCCCTATTTATATTTTATAATGGAAATTAAGAGATACTAACTGTCAGGATCTCGGACCACCTAACTCAGAATCCCTGACTTGGAAATCCAAATTTATGTTTATCTGGGGGCCTAGCACATTAAATCCACATTATTATTCTAGCACCACCCACCTCAATTATGGTAAATCTGTATATTTACCCTAAATATTCCAGCTGTCACCACACATTTTTAAAGGTTAACGCGAACCTATCAACAAAGTTATGTAGCAATGGTGCCCTCAACTATGCATCCTTTGCTAGGAGTTGTTATGGCCACAAGGAATGAGACAGAACTCCACCCCCACAGTGCTCTGGGGCTGGGAGGAGTTCCCAGAGAGGAAGTGAAAGCTGCAATGTCTGGGGAAGAGGCAGAGAGGAGAGCATGTGAGCTGAGGAGTTGCAGAGGAGCCATTGAGGAGCTACTGAGGAGAAATCTGAGAGAGAGAGTAGAAAGAGACTTGCCCAGGCAGCAAAGCATCTACTGCTGGATTTAGTCTAAGTGTGAAAGTACCTAGCAGAGACTTGACCTTGAGCCCACCCGCATGCGGGAGATTCCAGATGGTGGAGAGCGGCCTGAGAAAGGAGAGAACTACAAACAAGATGAGGCTAGTGGGATGCCTTGAGCTGATACACTGAGGAGCTTCAGGTAGTCACTGTAATCGATCCAGAGCTAAGTAATTGCATTCAATCACACTGAGTTACTGGTGCTGCACACTGCATCTACAGTCTGAATCACATTGCAGAGAGAGTCAAGTAAAGTGGACATTGGGATTTTGTTGCACACAGCCTATACGGGACTTTAAGACTTTCTAACACATGTAACCCGGGTTACCGCCATTCTACAAGTGCACCAACATTGTTAGTTTAGTTAACAACAGCAATAGCAAGTAAGCAGTGTTTTGGGGGTGCCAAGGTGGCACTCAATGGTGACTGTTTTGTGAAGAGCCTCATCAAGTGGTCACTGAGTCATGTCTGATTCGGACAGTCTCCATTTTGCAGTCATTTATTAAGTGGAGCGCTGAGGCAATGGAGGGGCTCGTTGTGATGCCTTTACTAATTTGTTAAAATTACTGTACTTGCTATGATTTGGCCTTATCAAATGTAAAGTAAAATAGCAGTAGCAAGTTTGCAGTGTTGTGGAGGTGACAAGGTGGTGCTTAATGGTGACTGTTTTGTGGAGGGCCACATTAAGTCGTCGTTGAGTCTTGGCTGGCTCAGGCAGACTCAGCTGTTTTCCATGAATTCATTAATACCCCTTTCAGATTGCCGCCCCGGCAATATATCGGGTCTGTGAACCCGGGATATTGCTGTGTCAGCAGAGGATCCCATATCATAGATCATGTTACACACTGCAGGGCTGACCTGGGAAATTCCGGGACCCGAGTCTGTCAGTAGTGTAAGTCATCACACTGTGTAATTTGTTTACTGTTGCTCTGGCAACACTTGTTGCCAGGGCAATAGTAAACAAATTACACCAATCAAATAGATTATGTGCTACCTGGGTTTTCAACACTGTACCCCTACCTGGGTCTGCCCTGGGAATAACCCCTCTTTTAACCCGGGTTGAATTCATTAGACCCAGGTAGAGACACCCGGACCCTTCCACACTGAGCTCCTACCCGGGTTTTTGCTGCTTGCCCTGCCAAAAACCCGTGTTTTTAGGGCGATGTGAAAGAGGTACAAGTGGAGTGCTGCACCAGCAGAAATTTGGATTTGGTTTGAATGACAGCAGGGAGGAACAATTGATCCTAACAGGAATATAATATGATGCAAATGGGAATTTCCACTAAAATAGGGTTACCGGCTTCAACTGTAATATTTCAGGAAACCACACAGGTACTCAAGTTTTGGAATGCATAAAAAATAATCAGTTTAGTGAATTAGTGGTTTACAATCTGAAGTTTGTTCAGGCAATATAATTTTCATCATGCAGGAATAAAACAGCAGGCTAAGCAGGTATGTATAACAGCAGAGGCAGATTATGCACACAGGAGCAGATAGAAACAATAAGGCAACAGGAATTCAAATTTACTAAAATAGAGTGAGGCATTACTTTGAAATAACACAAATTCAGCAATCAAGGGCACAGCTTGTCAGGTTTTTAAGTGCATACCCCAGATGTGATAATGACAACAGTCAGAAAGCAAGAATGCCATTAGTCTTCTGGCATGGCCATCTTTGAAGTGTTATTCTAAAGGCAGTGTTATTGTGCTCCTGTCCATTTACCGGACGTCACACACTAATAAAAGGAAAAATGCAACTGACTATTTGTTTATTGACAAGTTTTGATAAGTGCTATAATCACAAAATGGTTTAGTCAGGCTATTTGGTAAAAGTGCTCAGTATGTAAAAGTGCTCTGCATGATCCAGTTACGCTGCAATGTTAGTAGCAGACCTGAGGGTAATATTAGTATGAAAGAGAAAGTGTGTAAGTTTGTAATCTGTATAGAAAGGGAAATTTAAAGTCTAAGTCAAAGGTACTGTCACTTCTCACACAATCAATGCTTACTCTGGTGCTCTTCCAAAGTTATTCGTGTATAATTGCAGAGATAGAAGTAATTCAACAGTCTTTCAATAGTGTTAGCAAAAAAAGCCTTTCAGGCTATTTATTGTGCATAGAATACGGATGTTTCAACTGCATTCCTGACAGTTTTTCTCATGGCCACAACAAGAAATATATACATAAAAGAAAAAATTTAGATAGAGAAGTGGTTGTAAATAGGGTAGACAAAAGTTAAAAAGTAGGATAAGGAGTTTGTTAAGTTGTCTGAAGAAGTTAGTTTTAAGGGAGTGTTTAAAAGTTTGGAGAATAGTCATTATGAGCGAGGAAGATTATTCCAGAGAGTTGGTGCAGTCTGAAAAAGTCCTGTAATCAGGAATCAAAGAATTTATTTAGAGTAGAGCAAAACTGTATGCCCTGTGAAGATCTGATTGAGCGATCTAGGATATATCTTGAGATAAGTGAGGATATGTATGCGGGTGTAGTCTTAATGATGGCCTTGTAGCAAAGGATTTTGTATTTAAGTTTGTAAAATATAAGCAACAAATGTAGAGACTGACAGAGTGGACCAGCTCTTAAAGTGAATTTAGCAAAGAAATGCATCTGCTGCAGGTAAAAGGATGTAGGAGAGCATTTAATATAATGTATTTTTTAGTCCAAATGCAGAGCATTGCAATAGTCAATGCAGGAAATGATTAGTACATGAATGAGAGTTTTTGCAGAAATTTACATATTCTTGAAATGCTTTTTCGATGTATGCAACAGGATTTAGAAACATATTGTATGTGGAAACAAAGTACAGTTCAAAATCAAGCATAACACCTAGACAGTGAGCTTGACCTATAGGGAATATTGTGTCAAAACAAATAGAGAGACTGGTGGGTAATTTTTATTGGTAAGTGCAAATATTTTCAATCTCTGTTTTGGGGAGAACATCCAAGATGCAATGACAGTGAGCCATTCTGTTACATGGGCCAAGACAGTTGGTGATAGATCAGGAGTGGGTAAGTAAATTGGTGTATCTTCTACAAAGCTGATGCTGAAATCAAAATTACTTTGCTGTCAATGACTTTAGGCCGAATCCAGAACTACGTCCGTCTTCCATAGACGGACGTAATTCACTGAACAATAGCTACTGCGCATGCGTAGTAGCTATTGTACGTAATCTGCGTATTGTTTCGATACGTAGATTGCGTATATGCTGTCTAAAAGACCGCATATACGCATTCTACGTATAGAAACGATACGCAGATTATGTACAATAGCTACTACTATGGAAGACGGACGTAGTTCTGGATCCGGCCCTTTGCTATTTGCTGTCTAAAAGAAGTGATATAAATAGAAAAGAGCAATGGACCTAAAAGTGAGTCTTTTTGTACTATGACATAGTATTTACACCAAACATATATCAGACACACAAAAGCCTTTAATCAGCAGTTCTCACCCTTTCGGTGGAGATTACCAGTTTCTCACTGCGGAATCAATCAAGTACCAGTCTGCATATCATGTAAGCATATTCCCACTATTTGCATTGAAATTTGTTGGTCTCTTACTGTATATTATCAAACCTTCCACCATATTTTTCATTTGTGCCTTATTTTTGAAGTGTAAGTGATACTGAATAGTTTCTGCAGAAAGAGTTAGGAAACACTTTTATAACACTTACATCTAGCATACATCTTGAAAAAGATTAATGTAGTTCATTTTTCCAACTTTTGTGCAACAATGTTCAATACGGCTAATTATTCTGTGTCCTTCACGGTGCCACTGCCTTATCTCTTTCTTAATGATTTATTTCAGTATCTTCTTTGAAACAGTCATTGAACTGTTTAGCCTGAACTGTCTTTTGGTTAATGTTAAAACATTACAACAGCATCTCCAATACCTTATAACTCAAAGGGAAATACTTTTTTGGATCATCATTAAGTCTATTAACCTCCAGCTAATTTTGCAATTCTTAAACGCTC
The DNA here is from genome assembly GCA_011038615.1 of Limnodynastes dumerilii. Classification (NCBI taxonomy): domain Eukaryota; kingdom Metazoa; phylum Chordata; class Amphibia; order Anura; family Limnodynastidae; genus Limnodynastes; species Limnodynastes dumerilii. The sequence continues at coordinate 95,247 of WWET01000820.1, forward strand.
GCTTAGAGCAATATTATTGAGCCACAGACACTGATATTTTACATTTTAAAATAAAAAACTTAATGAACTTAGTACATTTTGCTGTGTTTAACAAACAATAGCACCATTAGGAGCTATCTCAACTGTCCGGGGAGAAACAACAACTCGCCACTTGTGGTGCTAGGATATGTCTACTGGTGTTTGATTATTATAAATTAATATGATTTTTAAATAGTAAAGAAGTACCTATTGGTTACAAATTATATTTAGTGTTGGAAAATAGGGATATGGTGGACGCTGCTGAGTAGGGCTGGTTAGATTCAATAACAACTAGGATACTACAAAAAGGAAATTACCAGCGCTGTCAGCCACTAGCCCTTTAACCAGCAGACCTTATTGGTCTAGCCCTACTATATTGTGGTTAGCACACTTAAGTATAAATCACAACCTTCCACTGATTCATACAGCAATAGTTATATAGTTATATAGTTGTATATACATATATCTTTTATGTTGTTGTAACTTTATTAAGAAAAGTATAAGGTCTTAGGCCCACTTACCGGGTCCAGCATTGTCATCTCACAAGCATTCTTGCCCCTCCTGGCCACCTACCTACTATTAAGATGCTTTATGACTGCTCTTTTAAAAGGAAATTCAGACCATGGGTAGTTATTTTTTTCTGTATATACAAAAACAAGTTACACACAAATTGTCATACTGTATTAACTTGCTCTTCATTGTTTCAACCCATTAATGTATGCAATTTCTACACAGACTGTTCTGTATATAACCATATTTTCTATGGATAATAAAATATAATCTTATATGCAATACTTGTGTTTTTAAAAGCAATAAGAAAGAAAAAAAAACAACTCAAAGTTTATTTATAAAATTTTATTGTATAATCATTATTAAAAATAGATAACAGTGGTATCTTATAAAAAATACTTAGTTCCCAAATCTCAGCTTGCAAACTTCATATTGCTCGGAGCACTGCTGTTGGAACAATTTTCAAGCCCCTGGCTCCACATGATTTCTACCAGGGAATAGCACATTTGTATCCTGAGAACATTATAAAATCTATTTTTAAATCAATATATGTAGTGCATAATGAGAGTGCTGTATTCAAAAATTGCAGGGTTTACAAAAGTTTAAAGCAAAAAAAAATTGTTTTACAAAGAACTTACTATAATAACATGAATTATTAAAAGAATCATTTATTTATTATGCTAGAATTAATATGTTATACAATTGTTTATATTTTTACATATTTGTTTTACAGTCATTGAACCGGATCCAGATTCCTGCATGTTATCTGTACGTGCAGGGGTCTGTCTGTCCAGACAAGAGAGGGGAGTAAACTCCCCCTGTCACTCCCCTCTCTCGTTCATAACAAGTGTGGCTTATGCTGCACAAGGCAACCTTAAGTCACACTTGCGGATCAGCGTTTTTTCCGATTGCTGATCTACTCGTGTGTGGGTGGTATCACCGACACTGTGCAATTTACATGCTTTCCCACGCCCACCTTAGTGAGCATAGGGGAAGCACAGTCCATTTGATCTTAAATGCCATGTTATGGAACTAGGGCCTGATCCAGCCCTCCCTCCCGGCCTCCCTCTTTTACTTACCTTCCCCAACCTTCCTTCCATAACGGTTGCGTAATTACAGCGAGGAACGCCCCCCTCGCCGTAACTACGCAACAGTTAGGGACACCCAATCCTAAGGATCGAGTTACCCTAACTACGCCGGGCAACATCTGCCGGCGCATGCGCAGAACGGCAGAAATGCCATTCTTACGCATACGGTCGCCGTAACTAGTGCGGCGGCCGTAGGTCTGGATCAGCCCCTAAGTTACTTATGATAGTTGTCACAATATAGCTGCGCTATTAGATAATTGTATTAGAAATAATTATAGAGATTGCAACTCATGGAAAAATCAAAAAAGTATATAACAATTTATTAAAATAACAGTAACAATTAAACATTAAAATAATTTGAGTGGATCATAGCTGTTATATAGATAGAAACAGCGATAGACAACCCAGACAGGTATTGAGAAATTGCGCTTTTAAATGTCCCTTTAATTGGGGTCAGGCAGGTATAGAAAAATTGCACTTTTTTAAAAAATACCTTCAGATAGAGTCTGTGCAGCCACTTCTGTAAATAAAATGTAGGCACTTTTCAAGACGGTAGGGGCTGATAATATATTATCACTCTGGAAGAAAAAATTGCACTCAGAAGATGACTGACCAATATTAAGCAGGTGAGTAACAGGTGGACTTGTTCTCAGCGTGGTTCAATTTACCGGTATCCACCGGTCCTGCTGCAGTCTCTACAGCACTGAGAGTTCCTTTTACCTCAAAGATATTGGTGGTCAGTGATGGATCGGTCAAGTCGCAGTGCAGATGCAATACTCAGAGGTCAGAGTCTATCTTTTTAACACCTCCTCCGTCCAGGCCAACGAACAAGCTGCAATGTGAGTCCAGGACCCGCACTCGTGGGCGTCCCCACGTTGTGGGTCTCGTGCAATCAAGGCAGATAGATTTTAAAAGACTCCAAAAGGCTGATAATAGCTAATAATAGCTGCTGGGTATCAAAGCAAATAAAAACGCTGTATATGTCGACGCGTTTCGTCCTATCAAGGACTTTCTCAAGACAAAAATGAAGTAGTAAGCCCTTTGAATCCATGTCTCCTTAAATAGGGATGGTTGGTTGCAAGTAACTTAATTACTTAATCCACAGCTTGCAACCAACCATCCCTATTTAAGGAGACATGGATTCAAAGGGCTTACTACTTCATTTTTGTCTTGAGAAAGTCCTTGATAGGACGAAACGCGTCGACATATACAGCGTTTTTATTTGCTTTGATACCCAGCAGCTATTATTAGCTATTATCAGCCAATGGAGCCCCATTCCCATTAATACATTACGTATTCTTTTATGTTAATAACACACAGGAACGGAGGGAACAGCAACATAAGGGAGGTTTATCCCTACCCCCTATTTTGGATTATTGAACATTAAAGGAACATTTATAAAATAACTTTTCCCTTTCCCTTACTGCATACTGGATTCTGAACCTCTATCTGTGGGAAATTTATTTGAGACAATTTTTTGGGAACTGGGAGAGACTATTCTATATATATTTTACACCAAACCTTTCTATTTTTTTTTTCTGGTACTTTTGTCCATATTTTTTGGACTTAGTAGAATAAAACCATCTTACTCTTTTTATTAGTCTAGGCTAGTCCCCTGGATCTCTGGATTGAGTTTTGTATTTTTTTCTTTCTATATTGAACTGAGCCAAGCTGTTGTATACACCTATTCATTCTGATATTTAAGCATTTTATTTTTGAACATTTTTATTTTTATTTTATATTTATATATTTGGGATTCGTGAACAATTGCACTTCTATATATTTCTTAATTGATTTTAGTGGAGTGATTATCTACACATTTTTTGGTATATTAAGATACTGAACCGGATTCAGAGCTACGCATCCGGACACGGATGCCAAGCTATTTAGTGCAACTGCGCAAAAGGTGCAAGGAAGTCGGATTGCTGGCGGAGTTTATGGTGTCCACCAGCATCCAACTCCAACTGAAAAGGGGGGTGTGGCTCTGCTTTTCTCATTTAAATATTCCCTGCACATGAGTCTGCTGCATGCGGAAATAGCCTTACGATTCCACCAGCTCAGAGCTGGTGAAATCGTAGAGGCAGCTCACCGGAGCTTAAAAAAAAAAGTAAAAAAAAAACGCTGTATATAAAAAAATATTTTTTTTGCCTTTTTGCTGTTATTTAAGTTGTGACATCTTACAAAATGTAAGCAATGATCCTATAGTAAATTTAGGTAATAGTAAGCTATTTACTGCCCACCTATATACAATGTATTACTTTTACCTAAAACAGGGGCGGATTGGCCATAGGACTTACAGGGAATTTTCCCGGTGGTCTCTGGAGGCTACTCAGCAGCTCCTTTTTTATTTGAAGAAACCTAGGATATTGACTGTCATAGGGGGTGGTTGCTAAAATTATGTATTTATAGAATGAAGGTCATTAGGATGTATGTATTGAGTGGTGGTCACTAAGATTCTGTATGTATTGGGAGGTAGTCACTAGGATGCTGTATGTTTGGGATGGTAATCACTGGTTCTTTATTCTTTCCTAATCCAGTTTACATACATTTTGGACCCCACCAATAGTTGATCCCTGCAGATTTTTTATCCCAAGGCAACTTTAAGTTCTCAATCCAAGCCTGACCTAAAATATATAAAGTTAGTTTGATGTGACTTTGTTCTTCAAATTCTAGACAGAAGATATGATGTTTAAGATTAGCACTTTAATTTAATAGTATTGTGTTTATTTTTACTAAGTTTGGGCAAACTTGTGTTGACAATGAATACCTAGCTTAGTTTAAATAAATACTGTATTTGGTTTTGCTTTACTGAAACAAATTGTTTTAAATATTAGTATTGCTGTTGCACATTTCTCATCAGCAAGTTGTTCTTTTGTGCTTGGGGAATATTTGTATATGGAAAAATAATAGATGTTGTTTTTTTCAGTCATTGTGTTGTTTTAGTATAGTATTCCCAGGAAATCTATAAACAGAACTGAAAACCAATTCAACTGTTAATCATAGAAGCTATCACTGTGCCAGTTAACATTGGGTCTATAAATCAGTTACACTGAAGATCTAGTGTAAGAATGGAATTCTCTGGTATCTGATTTGAAGTATTCATTATAAATATGATATTTGGCATGATTGATATTAATGGTTTGGTGTAATTCTTTATATGACCTAAAAAGGAATGACAAAAAGGGGCACATAAGCTGTCAGGACAGTAACAAATAGCCTTGCATTTTGGCTACCTTGAGACTAATTGCTCCTTTAATCTGTCATAAGGCTCCAATGACAAGAGCCACAAAACAATCAAGACTAAAATTGGTTCCAGATTCTCTGCAGCTTTGCAATTGTTTGTGTCTTACGATGGTCACACATGTAAGATTTTCTTTGCCACTTTGATAGATTACACTAAAATCTGGTCTGCCAAGTCATGCGCAAAGAGCCCAAACAAAAGCCTTGCTAAGTTTTTCCCTTTATAATAGTGGTTTTTGAGTTCAGTTTATTATACGTTGGTATTATGTGAAAATTCTGCATTTTAACACTTCAGACCGGACCCAAACTTCTGTAAAGGATGTGTTTTTTGATCGTAAGGGTCATAAAGGGGTTTGGGTTTTCGATGGCTGGGTGGCAGGGAGCACTAGTGGAAAGAAGGAGGGATGCTAATTGTATATGTCATGACCATGATCTCAACTGAGGCCTTCTTGACTTAAATGTAAGACAAGGGGTTAATCAATACAACCACCTGGTCTACAATGATAAATGCCACTTGTTCACCACAAAAATGACTTATTACCAATAAACTGCCACCACCAAGGTTTTAGCTTCTCCCTTCCACAGAATTATCAGAATCAGAATTATCATTAAGTCAAAAGGATCTCTCCTGTTACCACTAAGTAGCATTTAATAACCAAAATGGTCTGACATGTGAACTTGTAAGAACATAGACAGGGGCTTAATTAAATGATATTTAATATGACAAGAGATCAGAATGCTTAATAATAAAAATTACATACAATATGAAAAACTGTTTCTTATGAAATAAAAAGGGGGAAAACATAGAAAGACTTACGCAAAGATCTTCCCTGCCTGAGATTAGCAGAGCATTTATATGGATCACCTCCTTAGTTAAAAGATAAAGTGAACAATTTCTATATCTGGAGCTACACATTTAGGGCCTCATTTACTAAGGTTGCTTTTTTAAAAATGACCAAAGTCCTGGGACTTTGCTGGCGACTATGGCATCGCCGCATTCACTAAAGGCAATGTCCCGGGAATTTAGCCTTTAGCAAAATCGACACGGCAAACATCGCACACAAAAAATTGTCCAGTTGATTGCCATGTAACACACAGGCATCGTCGGATTCACTAAAGGCAATTTTACATAATCGCCTTTAGTTCGTCCTGAAAGCGCCTATTAGAAAACGTCTCCTGTGTGTGGTGCTTTCATTAAGACACATGCTATAGCTGAAAAACACATGTCAACATCTTTGACATGTGTTTACCAGAGTTAAAAAGTGATGTGCAGCATGCTTAAAACCCTTATCATGCAGACGCAGATAGTACTATAAGACACAGCATGGCTATGTTTTTCAGGCCATGCTGTGCCTTATAGTACTATAAGTGTCAACATGGCAAAGGTTAAAAGTATGTTACAGTATGTTACATATGTGTAAAATAAAATGTATGTTAAAAAAAAAACATTCTATACATTAAAAAACATTACATACACAATCACATTAAACTTAAATAATGTGTCTCCCTTTGAATTAATTAAACTATAGGTGACCACTCTGTAATAAACCCCTATGTGTAATCTGTGTTTTAAGTGTATAAAATATTAAAATGCAGTATTAACTCACCGTTCTGCAGTCATCTGTCTTGGGATGACTTGCTTGTAGATCAGGATATCTTGATAGTTGTTCCGGTCCACTTGCTTGTAGATCGGGATATCTTGATAGATGTTCCTGTCCACTTCATTGAAGATTTTAAGTCTCCTCATCTGGGTCTTGAAGCCGCTGCAGCTGCGTCCTCCACCTTCCTCTTTTGGGGCCATAGAGACTATAAAGGGGGGACCTCTAGTGACCGAATGTATTTAATGTATAGAATGTTTTTTTTTTTTTACCATACATTTTATTTTACACATATTTAACATATTGTAAAATGCTTTTAACTCTTGCCATGCTGACGCTTATAGTACTATAAGGCACAGCATGGCCTGAAAAACATGGTCTATCTGCATCTGCATGATAAAGGTTACAAGGATCGACAGTGATTTTTCCATGGTCAATTGCCATGTTTTTAAACATAAAAACACAGTGATTTCTCATGGAAAAATCGCTGAACACCGTCAGCGATTATAACTCACTAACAAAAACTGCGACTTAGTGAATGCAGCGATTTAAAAAATATCGCTGCAAAATCACTGCGATAGCTAGCAATTCATAATCGCTGCCAAAAAGCAATTTTAGAAAATGAGGCCCTTAAAGTAAAAAAACAATTCCTAGCACAACAGCCCCCACCTTTGGGCCATTTATGATAGGCAAGCAATAACCCATTATGTATTACTTCATTCAAGCCTGGGCAATAAAACAAAACAGATCCAGACCAAACAAAGGTTACTTCATGTTCTGATATTATTTTATAGATAAGATATTATCATGACAGTACAGTACAAGCTAGTACACTGGTGATTTGCTTATGAAAATGTAAGGCAAACTAGCTGAGAGGTGGGATGCAGCAGGTTACATTACATACACAGTAGTTTCAAGGTAGGCAGGTTTTAGTTGTTTCAGTGATTCAAATTACCTTCTTATGTTAGCATTTGCAATGTTGAATTTTAATTTTAGTTGCTATTTTAAAATAAATAAACCACATTTTTTTATTATATATTTTTAAAAAAACTAAAACACTGTAGCATTATAAAAATGCCCAAACAAAATACAGTATATAAGGGTAATGTATTGCTGTTTTCCAATATAATAAAACAAAAATCATAAAAGGGGAAATGGAAATGACAATGTCCAAACGGCATGGCTTAGCAAGACTTTATTGGACTGATTAATATTTGTCAGCTGTGTGGCTGGTCTTTAGGGCTGTATTTAACAGTGTGCAGGGGGTTTAATTAAACTATGATTAACATTTACCATGGTCTGTCTGTCTCCATTTACAGCAGATCTGGGACGATGCAAGATATCTGGAGAAAGTGAGCGAAAGCATGGCTGCCAATCCCACTTAGGGTTCAAATTATTGTTCACATTAATGGCTAGAATTAATGAATTGCTAATATATACCAAAACACCTACTTCATAATAGCTCTCAGGACAATGCCGCATACAGTGGCAAATCATGTCCTGTGTGCACTTTTTTTTTTATAACTAGCTTCTATGCTACACATGCAGTGTTAATAGTTGAACTATAAAGGTATGATGAGTACAGTATTTTTATTTTGTAGTTTTTACAGCTGAATTGAATGTTTTAATATTTGATGCCTTAAGATAAAGTTATGCCGGTTTAGATGGGAAAGCAGCTCACCACAAGACAAGAGCAGGTTTTAATGCACATACTGTATTAGTCTGCTTACATTCTCTGCTTTCCTCTTGGGAACTGTGGTGACATACAGCCATAATAATGTGGATAAGTAAAATTAATTATATCTAACCTCTGAATCAACAAAAATACATCAGGTATTATTTTATGGCCATAATAGCTGCAGAGATGAGAGGATGGAGATGTGAAATAGAGGAACAGCCAGGCTTGTTTACCATGAGATATGTCTCTTATCTTTGTCAGTAAACAAAAGTTCATATAAAACTAATCAGATTGTAAAAAAAATTAGCTTTAGGCATGACTTCATCAAGCGAGGAAAAGCCTAAATATACTATAATTTGGCTTTCTATCCCCCAAAAAATTCAGACAGACTTATACCTACATTGCAGTAATTGCAAACCTGGGTCAATGGACCATATGTTAGCTTCTAAGCATGCAGCACTGGATCCAGATTTCCTGACATTATGCAAGGTGCATGCGCCTTCCAGATATTACGCTAGTGTTACGTTAGTAACACTAGCGTACCTAGCATCGTACGAAACTTAGTTCTGTACGATGACATTTCCGAGGAACTGGGCTGTGCTTCCCCTCCGGCATGGTAATTGTACAGTGCATTAGGTGTATCCCACACTCGTGTGTATCAGCGGTCGTACGGACCTCTGATTCACACGCTTTAGTTAAGGCAGGCTTATGGCAGCATTTGCTGCCCATGAAGCCCACACAAGAGTGGGGAGTGACAGGGGGCGTTCACTCCTCTCTGTTGGATGGATAGACTCTCGTATGTATGGAAAGCGTGCGGGAGTCTGAATCCAGTCCACAGTCAGTAAGTATTGTGCTTGTTGCTCATAAGAACATTTACAGTCCAGATGTGAGTGTCTACCAGCAAACTAAATTTTATACTCTGAATGTTCAGAAACAATAGTCACACAACAGAGACCCTAGCATAAATTACTGTGTCACTTTGCTTTCTGAAGGGTGTTTCATGAGCTTACTTGAGGGTACATAGTCAATGAGCTTCCTCCAAGCAAGTGCACCTGATCCACATCTGAGTGGGGCTTTCTGTAAGCTCAGCACATTGACAAATTTGCACTTGAAAGGGGTTATCTGATAACAGAGAAATAAAATGATCCGAGTCTCCCAAAAATACAAATCATTAAATTAGTCTACACGTCACTTAACATCTCATTATTATTACAATGGGCCGGATCCAAACCTACGGGCTTGTTACATTTCAACGCGTGGCTTATTTACGCTAGCGTATTTTCTAGGCACTCCCCTCGTTTTGTACGTACTGTGGCCGTATTATGCTTTCCAAACCCTACCTTATCTTTTCAAAGCGGAATTACGTACATAAAGGCTTCACAAACCTAAGCACGGCCATACTGTACGATTTAAATGCCTCACCCCGCTTCCGAAGCATAATTATGGGTGTCGTATGGATGTCACGCCCCATTTGTACGAGTTACGCTGTTGATACGAGGCAGGTACGTACGATCAGAGTTATGTGACGTATCATCTGCGGCGTGCATGCGCAGTACATACAAAATAGCGTTTTTACGTCTTTGGCTAGCGTAAATACGCTAGCAGATGTAGCTCAGGATCAGGCCCAATGTGTCTTCACAACAAAGTGCATAGTTACAAAATGGAAACGTTCATACTCGCAGGTGCACCTGATCCAGAAGCCGGCGCATTGCGAGCTTACCGGCAGCTCTGTATGAGGTTGCAAGTTCATTTATAATGCATGACGCAGTTGCGGCACACAGAGTGCATTCATTTTGCTTGCACTTTAGGATTAGGCCCTGAATGAGTATCCAGATTAAAGGCATTCTGTGGACATCTGTCAAGTTGTAAACAATGCACAGCAAGTTTAAATGTCTTAAAACAACTGTGCCATCAAGTTTTAGGGAATAACACTGGTGTACAACTAACTCAACCCAGTTCTCACAAAATGGCCACACTGATGCCAAAATATCTACTCCATCCTTAAAGATCTGCATTTGTTGCACTAACAACACCAGAAAAAGGCGGGTGGAGTCAAAGCAAAGTCAGTGCCCATGCCTTACAGTTAATTTTACAGAGATGTGTTGCATTGTTGTAGAACAATATGTTTCATTGGGCCTGATCCAGAACAATGCCCGCCGTCGCTAGGACGGCAACGCCCGATCGTGGATCGGCCGTCCGTAGCAGCGCCGTAGGGACGCTGGTGGGGACGTCCTTCAGCGTCCCTACGTTCAGGTTAGTGTAGGTGGGAGTAGAGGTAGTTAAATGAGGGTAGGAGGGCGGGCTAAGCAGCCATACGCTCCTGTGCGAGCGTATGG
>WWET01000820.1:105839-129985 GCA_011038615.1 Limnodynastes dumerilii
ATGGGCCTGATCCAGACCTACGCCGATGCGCTGTGCTTACTAAAGCACAGCGTATCGGCGTTTACTTACCCTGACACTCCCCCTGTGCGGGCGTATGGCCCCTTCCTTACGCCGGCTGAAGGCTACCCTAACTTCAGCCGGCGTAAGGAAGGGGCCATACGCCCGCACAGGGGGAGTGTCAGGGTAAGTAAACGCCGATACGCTGTGCTTTAGTAAGCACAGCGCATCGGCGTAGGTCTGGATCAGGCCCACTATGACTGCATAACCTTAAAGAACAACACCATACCATTTATCATAGTTATTATATCAAGATAAGTAACTGCATAAATATTTAGGCCTTTAAAGATGACCTTCTCTCCAACCTAATATCTAAAACGATCATTTGGAAACTTGGTCGAGCAGACGTATATTATTGCAACCAATTATACAAACTGTCCATCATTCAGAGCACGGAAAATTGCTCCTTCGCAAAAGTAATCATCTTGTCGCACAAATCTGACTCAGAAGTGCTAAACTAGGTGCACAAAATCGTTCTTGTGACATTATAACAATGAAGAAATGATTTTAGTGCTATAATATGATATCTTTGAACTTTGTAAATGTTCTCCACTGTATTCATATGCTAAGATATCTTTTATCTGATAATCCTAAAAGATATTGCTTTACTTAAAACTATCTAAAAATAAATCTTTGTACAAGTCATTTCCTACTAAGGTTTTGGTTTTTTTCTGGTTACAACAGAGGAAAGGGAATACTTTAAAAAAAATTCTTTGCATGTTAATACCAAATAATTAACTTTATGGCATCACCTCATGCTTTATAAAGGCTAAGAGGTTTGGACAGTTATGAAACAGGGTAAACAGCACAGTAACATTTCTTCACAGTGACTTGAGACAGGTAAGGAAGATATACAGTAGTGTAAATTAGTGATATGATTTGTTATCAAAAGTTGGATTATTGGGGGATAACCAATCACTTATAAAAGAATGAGTATAGCACACAGGCAGCATGGGGTTTCCCAGAAAAATCTGAAACCCACAATAGGCTATGTTATAATTGCCAATTCTGCCTGATTATTAGGTAGACTCTCTGAAGAGTTTGACAATCCCCCTGATGCTTATTCGGTTCCAATGAGGCCTATGGAAATGGTCATTTTCCAGAAGGCCAAGATGTCAATGTAGTCAATAATGGACAGTTATCTAAGACAACATGACTTCAATAATGGAGACATAAATAAAATATACACTTTGGTATCTTGTTAGTCAGCTGAAGTGTTATCTTCTTTTATCTTTTCAACAAACAAATATGAAGTCAGTAGTTCTCCTAGTCACAGTCTTTACAAAAATTACTGAAAATATGTTTTCACTGACAATTTAACCATTATATACTAATGTTACCATTTTTATTGACAAATAGTTTTCTTGCTAGTGGTTGACACATCCATAGGTAGAAATAGGCACACCCCTTTGGTGGCAGAGGACACTCCCCTTTGGCATAGCGCCTTGACACAATTTCTTTGATATTAATTTGCAAAAAGGGATTCCCCTTTTGTATATGTGTGTTTGTGTGAGTGATCAATAAAGAGTCGCCTATAAGAAATCTGAAATTGAGCCCTGATAGCCATAAACTGCACATACAGATGTCCAGTGACGTACAAATTAATCAAATGTAAAATATATAAAACATATACAGTAAGTGGCTCATGATTTTCTTGATATAAGAATATGTGGAATCATAACCCAGTCTTTTGTGAGTGTTCCTTTTTGTTGAAAATTCTTGAAGTCCAAATCATGAATCAGTCTCCAAAGATAGGATGATTAGATAAACTTCATCAATATTCAGGGGATAAGATAGGTTCTGTAGACTGCATAAGTATTTACCTTCTGACTCCAAAACACACTTTCTGACTCCTTATTCAGTGTTATCAATCACAAAATGTGTAAAATCCTTAAACATATGAGATTTATTAAAACAGAATTCAACACATACAGGTTGAGCTCCATAATAGATAAATTGATGTTTCACACAGATGGCTTTCCGGGAAATACAGATAAAAAGCAAATAGCACCGGTAACTGGCTCACCCTCCTGCGTGTAAAACACCAGCCTGTTTCAATCTGAGACTTTAAACTTGAAGCACTACCTTGAAAAAGACTCAGGTTGAAACGCGTTTGTGGTTTTACACACAGAAGGGTGTCAGTTTTTTGCTTCTTGGCACTTTTTTGTGGCACTTTTAGGTAGAAGTGATTCATTGTTTGACTTAAGTTTTGATTGGTACACATATTTCCCACTGTATAAATTAATCTATTTTTTTTATATTTAAACCAGGATGTGCCAACAAACACATGGATAGAAATTACAGAATTAGATTTTATTAATTCATTTGCTCAACGAATGCTGGGGAAGATGGGAATGCCTTTATTTATTATTTATCTATTAAGTAAAGTGACAGCAAAACAGGGAGACCTGTAAAAACAGTTATAATGTCAGACAAATGTGCTGCAAAGTGTATTCACGTCTAAATGATCCTCATAAAAAAAAAAGCTAAAAACTATTTACATTTCTTAACAAGTGTACTCTATGGTTATATTGTGTTTTAAACTAGAAGTTTTTACATACAACGTAAAGAGACAGAGGATAATATATACTGGTTAAAGAGAAGCATTGACCTACATTGAATGACCTGTCAATAAACCTGTCAGCTGGGACTTACTGAGTTAGCTAATAAAAAAAAGACAATGTCTAGAAATTCAGATAGGATGAGAGAAGATTATTATGTGTTGTAGAATATGAGACAAGGGCTTGTTTACATATACTTTGCATGCCATTTAGTGATACACTATTCAAGCATTCCACAACAATGTTTTTTATCAGTAGTGGTTAATATACCATTCTTCTTATCTTACCTCTGAATTTTTCTTTGCTCTTTAATGTATCATTATGAAATATAGGATTACTGTAAATACACACAAAACTGAATGTTAAACACCTTCTACTCTCTTGTACACAATATATATTTAGTACTGGACATGATTATGATCTCCATGTGATTCTGTGCGCACGGAGATCTCTAACTAAGCGCGGAAGAGAGAAGTGCACTTCCCAGGCTTTCCCTTCTATTGGAAAGGAGTTCTGTACACGTGTCCAGAACGGGGGTGGGTCCCCGCTTCGAAATAGGGCTGTTCTCTCCCAGCCAGTTTTGAACTGGCTGGGAAATCAATTGCTTTTACCTCAATGAAGCATAGCAATTTATCCAAGGAGCACCGAACACGGTGCTCTGAAAATTAAGGCCAAAAACTACCCCAACCCTTCCCTTAATTCTAACCCTAACTCTCCCCTTTCATTACCCTTACCCTCCCTTCCCCGCAACCTGACCCTAACCCTCTTTTTTCCCTAGTCTGACCCTAATACTCCCTTCTCTATAGTCTAACCCATGCCCCCCCCCCCCGCAGCCTGACCCTACCCCCCCCCCTTCCTAAGAGCCTGACCCCCCAACACTAAAAGTTCCCAGAGAGCTTACTCACCTTTCTGTAGCTGGCAGCAGTGGGTCCTGTGGGTCTGCTACGGCTCCTGCGAAAATGAATGGGCGAGTATGCCGATCGGCACGCTCACCTATTCATTAAAAAAATTCTAAAAAGGCTCCCTATTAGAAATAGAGACAGCCAAAAAGTAACTTTCGACTGTCTCTCTGTATTTCTGAAAGCAGCCCATTGTAGCGGGGACTGCAACTGGTCTAAAACCCTGCCTTAACTTCTCTGTAGGGATCTGTGTTTCCATGCAGACTGCTGATCTCCTTTCATTAGCATGCCCAACCCCGCCTGTCTGGCAGAGCTTAGGCATGCGGATTTGAAGTGCCAGACCCTTCTACAGAAGTTCTTCCATATGGAAGGTTTTAAGACATGTAACATCTGGCACGCACCTGTGCCGATGTTACATGTCAAGGGACTTACACAACAGACTTGTGCCACTTTCCAGAGCCTATCCTCTCCAGCAACCAGATCCCTCCTACAGCTGTACCAACTTGCAGGTCAGGACTTTTATTGCAGAAGCTTTAAGAAAGGCCATGTAGATTTTATTTTCCCTGGTATTTGATTGACTATTTGGTTATAACAGTGGTGTTGTGGTGTATTGATTTTTCACTCACTGTAGTCTGTATCTTACCTATGCAGTGTGTTCTCAATTGCACTTTATATTGTGATGTGATTTTTTTTCTATAAACGGAGACAGTCCCAGAGATAGGGCCGGATCCAGAACTAAAGGCTTGTTATGTTTCATGGCGTAGCGTATTTACGCTATCATATTTTCTATGTACTTCCCTCACTTACTTACGTACTTTGGCCGTTTACACTTCCCCTTAACTTTTCAAAGCGTAACTAGTGACATACGTAAAGGCTTCACGTATGTAAGTGCCTAAGCACACCCATACTGTACGATTTAAATACCTCACCCCGCCTCTGAAGGATAATTACGGGTGTCATATGGATGTCACGCCACTTCATTCGTAGTTACGCTGTTGATACGAGGCTGGTACGTACGATCAGAGTTATGTGGCGTAACATCTGCTGCGTGCATGAGCAGTACATACAAAAAAGCGTTTTTACGTTACTGGCTAGCATAAATACGCTAGCGTACGTAGCTCAGGATCTACCCCATAGACTCTTATTCTGGTCCCATAGTATACTGTCTAGTAAAATTTCCTGTATGCCTATATGATTTGGTATTTTTAACCTCAGCACTACGTTTTGGCCCTTACTCTCTCTTTTTTTGTTATTTCCGAATCAGGGCTATGGAAATTCAGAATTTTAATAAACTTACACTCCATTTTCAGACACTAAAAAAGATATGTTTAGTGTCTGTGTAAAACCTGGTCTACATATGGCTCTCCTTCACTTTCTTGCTCTCTTCATTCCGCACCTTTCATTGGCTTCTGCAAGATGTGGCTAATAGCAACAAAGGGACTTCTAAACCTAATGTGTGATAGCTCATTTACACTTTTATTCATATTAAACATGATCACTGAGGGGTTTTATTACTTCAACTACTAAATTTCTCTTCTCCAACACGAAGGGTTCAAGGAAATCAGTAAATTGTAATATCCTTTTTGTGTCAATTACTGTACTGTATACTGTAAAGAATACTGTAAAGAAGACATTAAAAGTGACACACTGAAGTGATGTATTGCATAATTTTGGTGTGTAGTATAGAAAACCTGCATTATAATGCATTATAATAGTGTGACAATGGGGCAGATCCAGAACAACGCTTGTGAGCGAATTTACATGTGGCGGACACGTAAAATCGTGTTTTGGTAAGTACTGCGCATGCACACAATAGAAAATACGCTCCGTAACGTAGCGTAACCCTGAGCGTATGGGTCATTCACCTGTTTGTCGCATAAATCCGTACGTGTGGGCCTGCCAATTTTATGTGAGTCAAAAATACGTGAAATACGCTATGTAGGCGGGGGGGTTGTATTTAAAGTGTACAGTATGGGCGTGCTTAGCTGCGTAAATACGTGTTGCACATCCGTACGTGAGCAGATGACATCGGTTACGTGGACAAAAGTTAAGGTAGGGTTTGGAAAGCGGACCTCGGACAAAATACGTACATTCAAGGGGTGTGCCAAGGGGAGTGTATAGAAGGTACGCATGCGTAAATACGCTACGCGAGTAAACGTATTGCAAGTGGAGTTCTGGATCTACCCCATTATCCTAGTGATTGGTATACCATACAGGCTGTCATACGATACAGATTGCACCCTTCTGACCACTGTACAATAAATTCAACATTCATGTAAACACAATACAGTTAAAAAAGGCCATCTTGTGTCATAAAAAACAGGGAACATTTGTAATTACAACACAAAAGAAGCACAGCCTTGTAAGCCCTTATTGTTATCCAGTTTGTCTACGTGTTGTTACGGCACCACCGGGATTACCTGGACAAGTACCGGGGTGGCCATAGCGAGGAGGCAAGGAAGCCGGGTAATGTTACGGCACCACCGGGATTACCTGGACAAGTACCGGGGTGGCCGTAGAGAGGAGACAAGGAAGCCGGGTACTCACCAGTTAGTAGAGCCTGAAGTCGGCCCGAGTGTTCGCTAGGGCCCCTGAAGGTGGGGATAGTCTGGAGCAGGTAGGTATCCGTCAGGTTACACCCTATAGAGTAGGCCCGGAAGAGTGAAATGGGGCACGTATGTGTCACGTAAATACTTACGTGTGGGCGTGCCAATTTTACGTGAGTCCAAAATACGTCTGAAATACGCTATGTAGGCGGGGGGGTTGTATTTAAAGTGTACAGTATGGGCGTGCTTAGCTGCATAAATACGTGTTGCACATCCGTACGTGAGCGGATGACATCGGTTACGTGGACAAAAGTTAAGGTAGGGTTTGGAAAGCGGACCTCGGACAAAATACGTACATTCAAGGGGTGTGCCAAGGGGTGTGTATAGAAGGTACACACGCATAAATACGCTACGCGAGTAAATGTATTGCAAGCGGAGTTCTGGATCTACCCTAATATTTTTATCAAAACATTTCATCAATCAGTTAATTAAAATGATGACAGTAAACTACAGTTACATCATATTACATTCCTAACTTAAAAAAATTATATCCTGACTAATTATCAAAATTAGTCTAAATATTTTGCAGCAATACAATACTGTTTAGTCCTATAGGCGTTTTATTTTCACACTGGAGGACTTAAAAGTAGACAGATAACACTGAAGATTTTATAGATTTTGTTATAGACAAAGGTGTAATGCTAATGTTTTTTTGCTAAGGACTACTGTTCCTCAAAAAATGTTGTAGGAATCAATCCCACCTTTTAAATACCTATCCTTAGTGGACTACTTGCAAAGATCTAAGTTGACCTATATATGCATGTAATCATGGAAAGATATAGAAGGAAATAGGTAATCTTGATCAAGCTCTCAGTTTTTGGAAGCCATATTCTGGGTTTCAGACAAATATACAACTTAAAATCTAGCAGACAGTGACTTGCTAAACTGCAACTGCTGATACTTTGATTAATGTTCACAGTTGTATCTACTTAATAAAATATTTTCCCAGTTTGATTGAAAACACCAGTGTCAAGTGACATACTGTCTTCTTGGGTCTAGCTTAGCTTGACATCACTTCCATCATTTTGTAATGATAGAATAGGGATTTCAGACAGCACAGGTGCAAAAAATCTTTTTCACGTTTTCCCTTGCCTGTCATGTTCCCTTCAACAGGGAAACTGCCACTAATAATATTGGAAGTCACTGCTTCTTTAAGATTAATTACATCTTTTCTAAGTATGTTATGTAAATATTTAAGTTTGAAATGATTAACTATAGTTGAAGTCTACTTTACTAGAATGTTATATTTATTGGAGAACAGCTATTTATTTTGACTTATACCTGTTAGTCATACAACTACTCTTCAGAGAAAGCTTATGGAAATAGTGACACCTGCAGGCTATATAAATAAACATTTCCCACGCTGATGTCAACAAAGCAATGACTTAAAGGGAAACACTCTAGAACTTTTCTAAACAGGGACACAACTCATTGAAGCATAATTGTATATATGTATAACAGAGAAAAGAAAATGAATAGCATTGCTGATGTGTATAAACTGTATAAATAGACAAAGTGCAAGAATAAAAAATAAGAACCTATTCACAATCACTTGAAAAGAAATCAAATTATTTGTTAATAATGCTTACTCTCTTAAATGTATTTTATTTTATTTTACACATTTGAAGACTTATAAGCATTGCGGTATGGGGATATGAAAGTGCTTTTGTTGGAGCACTAAACACAAGGGCCATATCTTCATTCTGTTGTTACATGCTGCAGTATGGCAGCAGCGTGTAATGTTGTCATCGTACTGTTGCAGGATACTCTGGTCCATGCTAGGGATCCTGGCTGAATACCTTGTAGCTGAGATGCCCTAGCTGAGGATTTGGCTGTGTGTGTTCAGCAGCCAATGGGGATGTGGCTCTCCTCTTAAATAGCTGTCAGCTGATAGCCTCCTTGTTGGTTATAGCGTCCTGTTGGTCTGTCTTGCCTGCTGTTTTCTCTGTTACTTACCTCTGTTCTCGAGTGCCCTGGTCCTGCTTCCTCCTGTGTCTTCTTGTGGTCCTATCTCCTGTCTAGCCCTTGTTGTCTGTTCCCTTGTGGTTGAGTGAGTCCTGCTGAGTGAAGTGTGTGAACCCTTATTTGTTTTGTCTAGCTGGGTTATTGCATACTCCGGCCCTGTACTGTTTAATCTATGTACCATTCTATCTGCACTTGCTGTATACTCCAGCCCTGTACTGTTTAATCTATATACCATTCTATTTGCACTTGCTGTATACTCCAGTCCTGAACTGGTTAACCTCTGTGCTATTCTATCTGCACTTGTTGCATACTCCGGTTCTGAACTGGTTAACCCACTGTGCCTTCCCACCTGCATGTGTTTGTATACACCAGTCCTGAACTGATTAATCTCTGTGCCATTCTATCTGCACTTGTTGTATACTCCAGTCCTGAATTGATTAACCTCTGTGCCATTCTATCTACACCTGTTGTATACTCCAGTCCTGTGCTGGTAATTCTCATGCCATTCCACCCGCACTTGTTTGTATGTGTCCAGTCCTGTACTGGTAAACCTTTGTGCTATTCTATCTACACCTGTTTGTACAGTTCAGTCTTGTATTGATTTTGGTTTTTCTTTAATCTACATTTGTTTATATACTATAGTCCTGTACTGGTGATCAGCTGTGCTGCTTCTACTGTACCTCTTGGGAACTCTCCAGTCCTATCCTGGGCTGATTTTGGTTTGACTCCATCTCCTCACCTCTGAGTGAACTCTAGCCCGGTACTGTTATCTCCTGAGCAACTCTGTCTGCTCACTTCTGTGTTCTTCCCAGTCCTGGGGCCAGATTTACTAAGCTGCGGGTTTGGAAAATCGGAGATGTTGCCTATAGCAACCAAATTCCAGCTTTCAATATCTTTTTACATAATAGAGAATGTCAGCTAAAATCTGATTGGTTGCTATGGACAACATCTCCACTTTTCCAAACCTACAGCTTAGTAAATCTGGCCCCTGCTCTGAAACTAGTTCTGGTTTCTATCTTGCAATTGATATAAATTTGGTCATTTGGGGCCGCAACCTGCTTCTGGTTCACATCAGAGGCTCTGGTGAACACTGCCCAGAAGTCAGATACCGCACTCTGGTGAACCCCTCTCTTAACATCTGTCTTCATAATTGGGATAATACGAATGGTAATCCATGCAATATACAGGACTATTGATAATGGCAGCAACAAACTTCCATGAGTGTTTTAAAATGCTCCCATGTACAGCTTGATGGGGAATTTGCATGTTTGCCTACTTCTATAATTAAATATAAGGTCACCATCCCATGCCAAAATAAGGGGTTTACAGTTTGGGCATAAATGTTTCTCTACTCTCTCTACACTTTTGATTATTGATATTAACTACACCATACCTCCCAACTCTATTATTTGGTCATATTATGCAGTAAACAAAGGGTGCAGCTTTCAGATAACAGGCAGAACTTTTCTTCTAAGTTATTTGGTTGTGGTGGAGTGTGTGGAGGGACCTGAGCTAATTAAGACCTGTCTAATTCTGTAAACTTTTTTTTATTATTGTTTTCAAAACCCTATAGTCAGTAGTTTATATTGTTTACTTCTCTGTAGATCTGTCATGTGTCTGGAAAAACTGTAATACTCATTAACATATTCATGCTTTATTAAATAGATTTCCCTGTATTTATTTGCAACATGCTACAACATTTGGAACTCCCATTAACCAGAGGTGTATTTCTCATTAGGTGTGGAGTGCACATGGCTAGGAGTGTACAATAACTGAGACGGGTAGCATGTAGGTAAAGAAGTACCAAGGCCCAGCAGAATGGAAAATGTTATCAACTGACTGACACTGCACATTTGGGACACATCTCACCACATGTGAGGTGTGTCACTTGCTGGACAGTGTCCACTTTATAGATACAGGTGCCTTGACTAAGCTTTACAATCTATGACTGCTATCATGACATCCATACTAACAACTGTGTTAACTAGAAAGAGTAAACTAAATTGGTTGTTATGGGCAACATCTCTTCCCTTTTCCTTCCCAACAGGTTAGTAAATCTGACCCTTGGTCTAGATTTACCATTGGAAATTAACAATGGAAGTGCATTTCAGCCACTATAACAGGCCACTTCTTTGAATACCATATTGCCGATTATTGTATATATTTGACCATGTTTAATGTCTCCATCTACAACCAGGGCTTATATATTCTGAATTATGATTAACACTGTCAGTATCTAGCAATGAATGTTTGTTGCATTGACAGTTATTTCATTTTTTTTTTTGGTGCTATTCTTTATATTGGCCATTTTTTCTATTTTGTTTTAATTTTAGTGCAAAATTATGCTTTTTTTGTTAAAAACTTTAGTGAAGACACCTTTTTATGTTTTCTTAGTTTGTTCATAAATAAGTTCTTTACAACATGAATATATTTATTACATTTTCTACTCTTTAAATCATATTTATCTCAAACTTTTGAATAAGTTCAGCAAGTTTAAAGAAACTTATATTGTAAATTATATATGGCAGCAAAGCAAATGCATTATATGAAAAGAGAAAATCAATCTATTGTGTCTTAATTGTAAGTTTTATTGTGTTAGCATTACAAAAAAAATCTATTCTGAAAAGATATGTTGTCAAGTTTGAAAAAAAAAAAAATAATAATCATATGGCTTACAGTTAAAGCAAAGAATTGTTTAATACTTTCTTTCACTCTTCCTCAAATGATCAAAAAAATTGTAAAAATAAAAATATAAGGAAATCACGATAAAGCAAGACATCCTTTTTGTGTATAAGTTTCAGACTTTAGATTGAATTTCCTTTGAAATATTCCAGCTAACTAAAATACATTCATGAATAATCGAATGAAGATAGATTAATAATAAGGAATACATTGTTGGCTTCCTGATGCATTCCGTATTCTGAAAATTGTCTAAACTGTATATATGAACATTTGAATTTGTTTCAATAATGTCATGTTAGTGGTTGCAAAATAAATAAATAAGTAGAGAAAGCATGAACTATTAATGAGAAAATCCAGACATTCCTACACCTCTGTTACTTAATAAAATCCATTTTCACAGAGGTATAATGGGCCGCATTAAGAGATGCGTTTTTTCAAAAGTACGCAATTATACGCACGTACGTAACAAGCCAACACCCACCAACACCTATGACACTCCTCACTCATGGCCGTTCAATCGTTGACTTACACCTCCATAGAGCACCTCTAACTTTACGTGTGTACTTAGGAGCGTATATGTATGCCGTACATGCGATTCTATGTAACCGCACCCTCAAAGACTCATTTAAATGCCCCCCCCACCCTTTTTGACCTAACTGTTCAGGTACGTATTTCAAACCTGCCCCTCCGTACATATGTCCCCAAGTGCGATTCACATGTCCGTGCCTAAAGCACTTACATGCGTATATTCTACATAACTTAAAAAATAGTAACGTAAATAAAGTTACTACGCATATGCAGTTAAAACGTACCTAAAAATATACACGCAACTTCACGTGAAAACGGATCTGGGAATACGGCCCATTAGGTATACTTTTTAATAATTTGTAAAAACAAAACTGTAAGAAAGAGCAAACAAACCAACATTGTGGGTGTATGTGTTTACAAAATTGTAAAGAAAGATTAAAGCCCAGATCACTGGAAATCCATTAAATGCAAAAGCACACAAAAATTAGCATTAAGATGTGTCACATGAAAAGTATAGACAAAGTAAGATGGTTATAGCAAGACATGGCAAAGTAGCAACTAAATGCACTATTTACTTAGAGGTTTCTGGGGCAAGAAAGATGTGTGTAGTGTCTGTTATTGGCACAATACCTCCTTTCCTCCAGTATAATGATACCTTTGTAACACTATATAGAAATAAACTCTGGGCCATATCCAGTACTACTTTGAAATTTCATTTGTACAGAATTCTGATTCACATTTCTGATTCACCTAGCATACAGAACTCAGCTGACTTTCTTAGATGTGGATCCAGCCCTTTGTACTTGGTAACCTTAAAGATTTAATGTCATTGCTGCCAAATAAATTTGTTAAAATCAATGAATTGTAAGCATTTTTTCCTTTTCCCTCCCCAAAAAACATCTTTTCCTGAGTAGAACCGGTGACAGACAGAAAGTTTTTTATTTATTTATCCATAGCATGGGCTGTGTGAGTGATAGTATGGGCAGTGTGAGTGATAGCATGGGCTGTGTGAGTGATAGCATGGGCTGTGTGAGTGATAGTATGGGCAGTGTGAGTAATAGTATGGGCTGTGTGAGTGATAGTATGGGCTGTGTGAGTAATAGTATGGACTGTGTGAGTAATAGTATGGGCTGTGTGAATGATAGTATGGGCAGTGTGAGTGATAGAATGTGCAGAGTGATGGAGGGACAGTGTGATAGACAACATGGGCAGTGTGACAGTATTGATAGTGTAATTTATTTAATAAGCTACAATGAAATATATCATTGGTGGCTTTAACTGGATGTACACAGAGATATTCAGGCCTCAGGTCTAATGCGTTCTTTGATATGACACCATGGTAATGGTAAGATATTTATGATGATCATAAAATGCCTAATGGCAGTGCAACTGCCTATACGCTGGATCACCAATTAAATAATGTTAACCCTACAGTGCTTCAATGGTTTACTGAAAACCACCCTTTAAGGGCAGCCTGTTACTTATGGGCTACTGCTGCGGACTTGTCCCCAGGCTAAAACTTGCCATCCAGCCCTTGCAGAAGTGTAACAAATAACCTTGATGGAGAATACCATTTATGGGTGACTGCCTATAGGAACAGTCAGTAGGAAGATATTGTTTCTTGGTGCTCTACTCATGAAATGCATCTACCAGAATGACTTATGTATTTGAAGGGAATAGGAAGAGAAAAGACTGTCCAAAATGATGGTCAAGCAAAACACATGCAGATCAGACACAATATACTCCCTTTTTACAAATTCTGTGTTTTCCCCATAAACTTCAAGCCCACCCCTCACTCCGAAACAATATTTACTGTTCCAGAATTTATATTTTTGATCGCTGTGAGTGTTATTTGTTGAAGCAGCTTATTTGATTTAGTCTGTATATATTTAGCAGAACCACTTTCACATGAACTGCATTTTTACCTGCAAGAGTAAAGTGAGACTTTGCTACTTTATTACACCAAAGATGTAACCTCTGCTCTGAAGCCACTTAGTGTTAACTGCCAAACCTCTATCAGAATTCCATCAATTGCTTCGGTGCTACTCTATTGCATTCTTCAAAGTCAGGATGCATTCCTGAAATGTTCGATAACTGCACATTTTCAATTTTTCTCCTTTCTACTTTATGTCCCTGTTTTCTGCTACCTTCTCTTTCTAAAACATCAATCAACAAGACACAAAGCTATGAGTTAGATGAGAACCTTTTTTTAAATTGGCAAAAAGCAGTCAAGAAGATAAGTGACCATAGTGTTTTTTCTTGGACAAAGGGCATGTGCATTATTATCAGCTTCAAGTGTGATTTAGAGCAAAAATGCATTCTGAAGAATAACTTTCAGAACCATAGTTACATGATCATTTTTTTTAACATGAGCAGGAGATTTTCACCTCAAAAGTTAATCAAGTTTAAAAAAAACTATTTTGTTTTACATTTTCCAATATAACACTGCCACTTAGTGGTAACTTGAATATACAGTGTGTCTGCCTTGGCAACAATATACACTAGCTTCCTTAATTATTTAGCAATATAGATGAACAAACATCCTGTGGTTTTGCTCTCTTCATTATTATATTTAAGATATTAATTATATTTTGGCTCAGTTATTTTAAACTACTTTTGTTCTGGTTTAAACAACAAGAAAACATATATTAAATTTAAAAAAATGTTTTGCAGTTGTATTTCTGATATTTCTTATACTATTATTATATTTATTTTATTGCTTATTGCTCACATTGAGGAAACACATGATGTAAGCATTATTAGGAAATACCTAGCCTAATAACAATAATCACGGTTTTGTTGCAGCTGATTTACAAGTTATAAGATAGTAATAGATCCAAGCCTGTTAATGTGCATGAAAGATCCTTATCGGTGCCAAATTAAATCTTTGGGGAGGTATTAGAAAAATAGGAATAAAATAGTTGCTGCTGAATGATGTTGTATTGAAAACAGGTTCATGCAAATGAACACATTTCAGTGAGGGGCATACTAAAGTTGTACAAGGCACACTATAGATGTGTTTACCTATAAATTCCTCAGGAGTTTTGATGACAATACTAATTATGATGAGCTTTATTTCTCTTTAAAGAATGCTTATGTAAAAATCATTGAACTGTAATGCAATGGTCTGCACTTTCACTGAATGTCTATAGGTTTTCAAATGCATTTCAGACTTACTGAAGTGGAACAACACATGACCAAATAAAGGAAAGCCGTACAACGCAAGTTATAGAAATGTAAAGACAGATAATGCACTGTCTTCTGCAATGATCTTTATATCCATTAATCTGGGCTTATCTTGTATTAAATATGCATGTTAAACACAGCATTATATTACCAGTATGTACAGAGCCTTAGGGAAATGTCACAAGACAGGACTTAAATGTTTTGCTTTTACAGCTGTAAAAGTGCAGCATTCATAACCACTCATTTGCTGCCATGGTGACAGATTAATGTGATAGGGAGCTAAATCCTCTTCCTGTGATGGATGATGGATGTCCTCACAGCACTGATTTATGAACTCTAGCTAGAAAAGAGCAATGTTCAGGCACTGGCATGTTACACCACCTTAGTAATTTGTGCATATGGATGCAATGTTAGTATTTGTGTTATGTCAGTATAGAGTAAAGGAAAAAAAACATATTAAATGTTTACTTTTATCCTTAGTACCAATAACAGTGTGAAACATTAAATACATTAAATATATTTGCACCTATACACTGATAATTACTAGTTGATTTCATGTAAATGTTATTATTTAAATAAGTAGTATGAGTATGTGAGGTAGCTTACCTGCTCCTGAGTTGGTGCTAGAGAGATAAGCACCAACCCCCATTTTTTCTGGGCTATCAGAATCCCCCATGGGTCACTGACAGTCTAGCTGTGATCTTTCTTACATTGTGTGTAGCTCCAGCAATGGCATGTGAGGACTGTTTCTTCAGCAGGGCTGAAGGGGAGTTGCTAATAGGGTGGATTGGATTAAAGGTGAGTGTAGGGGGGATGGTTGCCCCATATCAACTGCACCCCTAGCATTCAATATAGTTGCACCCCTGATATCACTCTTCCCAGACAATCTGTTCAGTTTTTCCACTTAGCTCAATAAAAAAAATGTCTCCACAAGCCTGCCTGTATGTTCAGACCTCCGTGATTTGCTGATCATAGTCATGTGATACTTCCTGTCAGAGGCAGGAAGCAGGAAATACAAGGCTCAAAATATCAAAATTTTTTGTGAAAATTGTGTTTTGCCTCGATTACAGATCCGAATTTGGTGGAAGGAACCAAGGCATGGCTTGGTTCGACTCAGAACCCCAAAGTTCGAATGTGTCCGATTTAATGGAATCCAAACCGCTCATCTTTAGTCTGTTGTGCCCTCCCGCATTTGCCCTCACCCCTTTCCAGCAGCATAAAACAGACTGCCATGAGTATACAGAGCTAAATTAATTGGCAAAGAGCTTTGGAAAAGACCTCCAGGGAAGAGGAGGCAAAAGACAGAGGAGAAGCCAATAAGGACAATAAAAAGTGTCTGGTAATTAGATTTCTAATAACTATTTCTGGTTTTTAGTGCTTCTTGTGCAATGATTCTCAATTTCAATATTGGTTAAGATATGTGCAAGAAGGAAGAAATATAGATCCTCATGAAATACGTTTTTTAATAGGGCCACACACGCGTTAGGACAATTTTACTCACAAATTAGGCCTCTTGGACTTGGTGCATACTGAATTAGTTGATTCCTTCTCTGGATGTGTCTAAAATATAACAACATTTTATTCTTCTTTTTATCCTCCTGTATTTGGTAATTAGATTTCTTTGAACTGTTCTGTTTTTGGTCTTCTTATAAAATGATCCTCAGTTTCAATGTTAGGTAATATAAGTGAAAAAACAAGCAATATAGATTATCGGGAAATATGTTTATCAGAAGGACCACACACGCTTAGGACAATTATACTCACAAATTAAGCCTCTTGGGCTTGATGCATATAAATTTTGTTAATTCCTCCTCTGAATGTCTCTCTATGGAGAAATAAAATACAACTTTGTGCAATATATCATGGAATATATGTGGCTATTGTACTCATATTCCAGACCTTTGGGCTGTATACATGTATAAAAATCATAGTTCTCCTTCTCCCTTTCCTGAATAGATACTCCACCTCCTGATATGCAGTAAAAAGTATTTATTTAATATTATTAATACATAAAATTTCTGTAAAAAGTCCTGTTGAAATCCAGTATGGGAAGGTTCCCCTAAGTGAGAACTGGTGACCGCAGTCAGCAGTTGGGGGAAGTCTCGATTTCATCATATAAATCACACCAGGCAAATGAAATGGGGCCCAATGGCCACACTGTGCTAAAAGAGAATGTTCCCCTTACTTGCTGATCTGCCTGAGCCCAGAGCTCCCACCATATCCACCAATGCATTTCAACTAAAGTAAAATCTTTTTCAAGGTACACTAGAGTGGGTCTTGAATCTCTATTATAGTCCTTGATAATCCTAATTTTATCCATGTGTGTGGGGTATCAATCATTGTTATGAGCTTCTTAAAATGTCATCACTATTAAAATCATATGTATATGGGCACCGGAGCACATTATGATTCATTAACATCAACACAAATACAATTAAAATGTTCTTTTAAAATACAATTAGAATATATTTTTCAATATTTTATATGGGTTTGTTTGAAAAATATATTTTAATTGTGTTTGAAAAGTACATTTTAAATGTATTTGAGTTGAGATAATGAATCAAAGAGATACAAGATCCATCTATAGTACATCTTAAAAAAGAACTTTTGTCTCAGGTTCATTAGTGAGAGGTAGACCCAGGTAGGTATCTGCAGATTGGAGCATGGAGAGACACCAGGTGTGCCTGAGATTCCCAGTTTGTGTGTCCAATCTGCACCCCAATTTCCCATTCTCTCATAGTTGCGACTGGTCCCTTGTAGTGCACTCTCTAGGGCTAGTCTGATCATCTGAGTGATGAGATCTATAGACAAAGCCAGACTGTATATAACCAAGACTTGTAGTAATATTACACCCTGACCAGTAAGGGTGCCTAACCCTCAGTTTCCCTCTCATGTATAGATACTCATTCTTGTGTGTCTGCAGGTACTGGATGCATCACAAGGGTACTAAGTAAACAAAGAGAATACAGTAGCAATAGAGAGCAGTTGGTGTTTAGCAGTTACATAATATGCCGGATTGGAACAATTGATTTGTCTAAGGCAGTAGGAAAAGTATGAATTGGTTGTATGCTGTGCACACATACAAATACTGTATATATACTGGTCATTGTCAGAATATATACTGGTCATTGTCAGAATAGTCACACCACCCTTCACTGCCTTTTAGTAGCAATGTGCTATATGACTTTGGCTGCAATCTGCCCATTGCTTTACGTACGTAAGTATACCCAAGTTAAGAACTACTAAGTTAAATGCACTCCACCAGGCACTCCTCTCACACGCATGTAACTTAGCTGACTTACATGTTCAGAACCCTAGCTTAACTTTACCTTGCGTATCTCTATGCGTATGTATTGCCTTGTCATGTGTAAGTGCCTCACCCAGCCCATACCGTACAATTTAAATGCCTTCCTCCACCCACAACAATTGGCATTATAGTAGGGATCATGCCCTATCATATGGAGTTACATACAAGTTACATACGACGAAGTTACGATGCATAACATCTGCTACGCACATGCGCAGTGTATTCTAATAGCGGGATTTACGTGTGCCGTGTGCATAAATTGCCTGTCATTATTAAGTCTGATTCAAGCCCTATGTATGAATAATTGAAACATAGGTCACATCACCATATATATATGTTTAACTTTATACTTCTTATGAACCAACTCCATGATACGTGGATAATGAAATTATGGTGCCAATTGTAGCAATAGGGTCACGTGAAAATCTGTTCTTGGCATGTTGTAGGTGAAATCTTTTTTAAGCTTGGTGTAAGATAAATGTTTTTAATGTTTCAATTGAATTTGAATGACTTAGATTCATTTCTTTATCTATAACAGCCAAATATGTTAAATAAAGACATTTTGATGCTTCTCCTTTAGTAATTCCTTGCATTTTCTGAGGCATAAAATACCAGGTTTATATGTTAAAAAATTTGTGTCTGTATAGTTTAATACATTCTCAGGATAGTTTTTTAAGGTGCCCCAACCTTATTATTTAGCAAGACAACTACCCCAAAAAGCACCCACATTATACGTTCTCTATTATTCAATCTAATTATGTTAATCTAACCAAAGTAAAAATATTCACCATAGTGATAATTAGTAGGTCATCATACATTTTGCATGTCCAATATTATTTTAATTGACATTTTACATATATATGACCAAATCTAAAGATCTAGCTTTTAGCATTGAGAGACCCAAATGCTGGAGGCACAAGGATTTGCTATCGGTGACCTGCTGTATCCACAAATTCAAGCGAACACACTCTCCACACCTCTTGCAATCTTTCGAGATGCATGAAAATAGAAGAGAGGTTTAGAAGTTGGATTGTGGGCAGACCATTAACACATTTATAGTGTACCTTGTAATAGCTCCTTTATGAGTTCATCCCAAGCCCCCTGTTGGAAGCTGTCAGAAATGTAATATGTTGGAAGTCTGGATAGAGCCTTTAGAGCAAAATGCATACCATTCGGGTAGCGTAGATGCAGCTCATGTACAACAAACACATAAAAAAAACTTAGGAATATAAATAACCACTTTGAACAATTAACTACACTAGTGGACACTGCTGGAGTGGGGGTTTGTTAGGCCCACTACAATTTGAAACAACAAAGAAAAATATAACCCAGTGCTGTCTCTACTAAATCATTTTAAATTAAATATGTTATAAAATAGCAATAAATACAACATCAAAATAAAAATGAGTAAATAAAAAACAAATATTAAAGTCTTCAGCACCTACAGATGTAAACTGAGGAAACAAAGACATGGATGGTAGAGTTACCGCCAAGTGTCTCCAACTGCTCCCGTGGTGTAATATGTCCTTTAAAATCCAAACAACGTGCTATAATAGTTGAGGCAGGTGATTCCAACTAATACCGCAACCCACAGAGCAGGTAGCGTGATAGAATCTTTATGTTCTTTGGTAATCCTCAATCACTCCAAAATGTTTAAGCAGTTTAAATCTCCACTTACAATCTCCAAGTACGGCGGCAAACTTATGCAGCCAACAGGGTATCAGACATATATCTCACTCTCTGATGCGTTTCATCCGTATGGATTTCTTCAGAGAAATAACCGTGCGTAACAAGAGGCTCCAACATGCCCCTCTTATTCATGTTTATGTACATTATGCAAAAACAGATAAATTACGTTTAAGCAGGGGGGGGGCGGGGTTATAAGTCATATTGATATATATTTTTTAAACAAATAAAAGGAAACAAACTCCATTGCTCCTTTAAGATGTGTATATTAATTTTTTTAAGCTTTACTAACCTGTATTTCCCATACATGTCATCACTGCACTTTTCTGGAATGCTCTTTGAAAAAGCCATTAATGTTTTCCATGGACATAGTAAGTAAGTGTCACTTATTACATTTACCAAAGAAATGCACAAGGATTAGATCATAACTACTTGAAATACCAACAAAAAATGTTATCTGTTGTTAAATGCGCATATAGAAATCAAATATAAGCAGTATATTGTAGATTTAAACACCATACACTTGTAACCTTACACTTGTGACTAACTGGGGTGTCCAGCTAAGTGCAGTCAATCAGTCCTATTGATTTCCATGTGCATGTAAAAAAAATGTGCTTCATGCTTTAATGCACAAGTGCTCCTTCCCAGGATGTATCTCTATCTAGAGTTCTGTCCTTTGGTAATGGCATGGGCAGGGCGGGAAGCACAAAGTGCTTCTGCTATGTGAGAGGGGGGAAGTATGTAAAAGGTGCAGTGAGGGACAGAGCTAATGTCACTCAATTATGCAAATGTGTAACCTGTTATTTGTGTTTTGTAAATATTGTCCCATTTGTCTTGTTTACTTAAAGACAAAAAAAGAAACAATTTGACAACAAAAACACTCGTATCAATTTCTAATCAAGGTTTTCAAGGCACCTTGCATTATCCCCATTCTAGGGGGCATATTTACAAAGCGCGATTTTGTAAAAATCGCCTCAACTCACGTGAATTTGCTGTGAATATAAAATCACCATATTCACTAAAGGCAAACTCACGTAAGTATTGCCTTTAGCAAATCAAACTCGCCAATCATATTGGGACAAAATTTTCCCAGTTGTTTGTCATTGAAATCATACAGCTCACCGGATTCACTAAAAGGGATTAGTCTAAATCGCCTTTAGCTTGCCAGCAATTCACTGAAAAACAAGTTGCAGGCTGTGTTGGGCGCTTTCAAACAAATCGCCTCACACAGAGCCTGATAAACACATGTCAATGTATTTGACGTGGTTTTGTGTGTGTAAAATGCAAGCGTAGCATGCTTGAAAGCCTTAGCCATGCTGTGCTGATAGAACTACAAGGCTAAGCATTGCTTAGCCTTGTAGTAATATCAGCGTGAGCATGGTAAGACTTCTAACCATGCTGCGCTGTGTGTGGTGCGTGTTAAAAAAAAATACAGTTTGCACAAAATATATATTTACACATTAATCTAAGTGTGAACGTAAAAAATAAATTTTCCAACTACTAATGGTCCGGATCAAGAACAACGTCCCTCGGCGAAAATACGTCGCCAGGAGCCGATGACAGTTACTGCGCATGCGTAGTAACTATTTTACGTAATCTACGTATCGTTTTGTTACGTAGATTGCGTGTATGCGGTCTTTAAGACCGCTGCAACTCGCGGGAGTTTAAAAAAATCGCTGTAAAATCACAGCTTGGTGAATTCACGTTGCAAATACCTTGTAATTTGCGGCGAGATCCTAGGTAGGCCTCTATGAGGCGCACACAAAAATCTTTGTCGAAAAACACGTGGAATTAGCTTCACACCCACGTTATTCGCGGGTGCGATGCTAATTGAATTAGTCCCATAGAATTACTTTATAGAATAATGTATTAATAACAATAAATTCATCCATTTAAACATATGAAACATTGCAAGTATGGAAACAAAATACACACTAAAAGTAAATATTACAAATATAACCTATACATGATGTATCATTTTAGTTTTATTAGTAAAGACAAATGTTTAAGATTTTGTTTCCATTGATATATGTTGGGAGGTGACATTGTCTTTTTTGGACATGATCAATTTAATGGCAGCATAACATTTTTAGCATCATTTTCACAGCAATTTAAACATTTTTAAAAGTGTGAATGTATGAATCTGGCAGATGTAACTGTAATTAGCAGTCACTTAGCTCATAGAAAGAGTAATTTTGATATTGTAGACAAAGAAGTGCACCTTCTTTCTGCTTTATGGACTTGATTCAGAGATTCGTAGGTGGATCTGCTAAAATGTCTTATGCAGAGTTGCATGTTTCTATTGAAACTGGCCTTTTTTTTAAAAAAACGCAGTCAGAGCCATAATAGCTCCCCCACCACCACTATATATAAAAATAAATAACTCAGATCATCAATAAAGGGCATTCTGATGCTTGTAGTGCTACAAACCCAACATGACCATGGATGTTAGGGCATGCTGACACTTGGAGAATCACAAGCGCCAGCATGCCCTGTTATACTGTGCCCACCGGTACATGTGTCCCCCCATTGATATATATTAAAGATTAGAGCTGGCCCTTTACATTTAAAAAAAATCATAAACATTAAATGTTTCACATCTGGGGGACTGATTTGGGGTTAGATCTGTGGTTTAATATGTAAAGGAGGTCAGATCTTGTTTAATGTCCCCTTGTATGGTATATCATCACTAGAATTTCCTTTGTATTGTATGTCTTGAAATCACAACAATTGATTCTTCTTTATTAGTTTGGGCCAGTGTCTGACTGATTTAACAATTTCCCTATATTTCAGTGACTTTATAAAGCCACCTCATGTAAGCCCTGCCTGCATGTTTCTGTTATTATCATATTTTATAGTGCCTCACAGGTATACAAGCCAGGGCCATTTGCATGTGTTTAACCCCAGGACAAAATTTGCAGCCTGCTCCTGCAAGCAAGTGCCTTCATGTAGGGTCAGAAGAGCAATGCAGGAATGGCCACTGCAGGAAACAGTTGTTGCACAGGATGGTTGATGGGCAGGGCAGTTGTAAAGGGCAGAATAGATGGGCCAAGTGGTTCTTTTCTGCCGCCACTATCTATGGCAGGGTTGCCGACTATTGAAAGCTGCCCTCCGGGCACAAATTGTGTCATTAAGCCCTGCCCATTGCCAATCAACCGTGTGATCTCAGGTGTTAAAGGGGTGGGCGAGACTTGATGACATCTTCAAGCCCTGCCCATCCCTAGTAACTCTAGGGATTAGACTGGTGACTATGTGGGTGTCGGGGCATGCAGAAGATTTGCCAGCTCTCCCAGGATACTGGGAGAACGGCAAAAATTTTGGGAGTCTCCAGGATATTCCGGGAGAGTCGGAAACCCTGATCTATGATTCTATGTTTCTTTGATCACTGCTAGTATCAACAGAACAGCTTAAACTGTGGTAGATAGGAAAGACAGAAGAGAAAATATTACATGCATACTTTACCAAATTTGTAATCCATTCAAGCATGCAGTGTATTAAAGTAACGACGATACTACTAATAGCAGTTTTATGTAAAGCGCTGCGTGAACTCTGATGGCCTTATATAAAAATCTGTAAATAAATTATAAATAATGAAGTTTAGAAACTAAATTGTAAAAATTCATTTTAGAAATAATTCATAAAATGATCATATGTAGATAACAAAAGCTAGAAACTTCAATTGTACCTGATCAGCCAATTATCTGCTGCATTATATAAAATAAAATGCTCCTTAATGATAATAATCCATAATTATTATAATTTTTTTTCTAATGAAAACAGTTACTGTGTTGATGACATGTCACGTATTTTGATTGTCTTTTTTTTTCTTCAGGTCCTTTATTTAATTCAAAAGAATACTGAATCTGAACATGAATCTTCACTTTGAATAGTCAATTCAATGACAAAATATTTGCAGTAGAATATAGGAAATAAACCCAGTGCAGCTGTAAACTACCGATCAATAAATATACTTGTTTGACTGCACTTCAAAGGAAAACATTTATTTTTCAATTATTTGCTTTCCTAGGATGGCAGCAAGAATACATATACTGTAACAACATAATCATTTTGATGCCTGTTTAACATGCCTCAGTGCAAGACAAATATTGAAAATTCTGTTCCCTTATTTATTGCAATTACTATCTGCACTTTGAAATATCTCTTGATTAGCCCTAAGCACAGAAGCTGTTTAATCAATATTTTTTTTTACAAGAATTTAATTCTAAATAATAATGAAGAATTTACTTAAGGAAACATGAAATAACCGATGAAGATGAGAGTATAACAACTTTGGAAACAATATAACGTTAAATAATAAACTAAACACTGTACAAATATGAATTTATTTATTTATTTAGTATGTTAGTTAGGCCCTAATTAACAACAAAGAAAGTACTAGATCTCTGTACATATTTTTATGAACGGTTATACTGAGCCTAGAACTCAAAAAAAAACCTGGAATACATGGGCAACTGATTTAAAAACACAGGCAGTTGACTTAGGTATAAAGGTGGCAAGACTCTTAACGCAAATAAGCAGCACATAGGTTACTAATGTACAGTATGAGCAATCCTTTAGAGTCAGGACTGATTCGCAAGTAAGAGTGCCATCGACACAATTCTCATATTTTGGGCTCTATACACCACCACAATGGATTTGAAATGAAACA
>WWET01000820.1:163040-181146 GCA_011038615.1 Limnodynastes dumerilii
ATATATACATATACACACACGCACTCACTATATATATAGTGATGTGTGCGTGTGTGCGTAAATATAAAGCAAATATAAATTATCTACATTTTTATCGGGTGACCTAGGTTATAAATTGCTACTCTTAACTGTATCTTCACTCTCTTTTGAAAACTAGTTTGGGAAGGTTAAGTTGAATTAAACTGTATCTCCTATTATTTACTTACCTGATGGCTTGTCCTATTCGTGCTCCGCTCCCCTCTGTTATTTAGAGCTGGAGGCAGTGGGTGTGGCTCCTGTTCCATTGGTGGTGCGTGCTCCCGTCACAGCGGCAGAGAGCACATGCCTGCATGTAAGTCAGCTGGTGTCAGAAGTGGGGGCTGCCAATATGGCGGCCCCCATGCCAGCTGCAGCAGTCTGTGGCTGTCGGTGTGAGGGGTAAGCTAGTAAAGTACTTGGCTTGACTGCTTATTGTGCAGAGGCCAGCGGTGACTCCAGGATGATGGGGTACAGAGTCACCACTGGCTTTAGAGCAGGCAGAGCAAGAGGAGGGACAAAGAAGGAGCAGAAATGTCATGGGGTACTCTGCTGTGGGAAGGACCAGAATAAGTTACAAGTATGGGGAGCGGAAGAGACAGTTCTGGCCACCCATTAAGAGGGGTACAGATGGGAGGTGCATCTCGCACATGGAGGTAGTGTCTATCCTGCTCCAGTTAATGCCCCTCTAGGAACAAGGTTTTGTAATCAAGTATATGCTGGATTTTCTGCAGGGGATATTGTCATAGGGGCTTTTCATAAGGGATGAATTTGTGAATGCAGATGATGTTTAAATGGTTTCTACTAGTACAGACTTTCGGCTCTATTTACTAACTTCATTTTCAGGTGATAATGCCTGTTTTAACACTAAAACGTTCATTATCACCTGAAAATGAAATACTTACCATTTACTATGATGCATTCGCCATGGAAATCTGCTGTTTCCATGGCAATGCATACACACTTCCTACAGATTCGGCGTCCCGTTGATCTTAACGGGTGCCGACACTGTATTACAATTTACTATCCCTCGGTGCCAAAATTTTCGTTCGTATG
Organism: Limnodynastes dumerilii; assembly: GCA_011038615.1. Classification (NCBI taxonomy): domain Eukaryota; kingdom Metazoa; phylum Chordata; class Amphibia; order Anura; family Limnodynastidae; genus Limnodynastes; species Limnodynastes dumerilii. The sequence goes on from WWET01000820.1 coordinate 164,112, forward strand.
TCTAGCTTGAAGACATCTCATATAAATAATTTTTATGTTTAAATTGTTTCTATGATAACAAAGCAATTAAAAGAAATAAGCATCACTTTTCTTTTTAATGAGGTAAACCATTATACACATTTTTGGACACTAAGATGGTGTTTCTTGGTGTTGATCCTTGAGCTCTCCTGGTGGTGCATGTTTTCCAGGTTTCCTTGCTGGAACAGGAGTATGTTCATTACTGCATATTACATTTTAAAGGCGTCACAGGTGGTGGCCATTATATAACTTATTCTGTAGGGAGACATGCGGGGCATGGGGAATGTGGGAGATGCTGCTGTAAGCCTTTTATCAATGACGCTCTGACAGATGTTTTGCAACTGTGGGCTTTAGTGGGTCGCCAACTAAGGTATCTATTATGGGTGTTAGTTCACGTCCTCCAGTCTGTAGCTGTCATGTTGCTGCTTCCTCACAGTGGTTTTTCCCCCTGGTCATATTATCAGCAAGATGCTTGGCCTTTACCCAACATTTGAAGGTTTAGGGGACGCCCATTCCCTGACTTTTCAGTTTGAACGCTCTGTCTTTCCTAATGGGTTTGTCAGGGGAACTTTATGATCCTTCAATAACTATTTTGATCCCTTTTCCTTATCATAGGACCTCTTCAGGGTCTCAAACCCCAGAAAGGAGCTAGGAGAAGTGCTCAAGGATGTTACGAACCCGGTAGTGATGGGGAGCAGGAGCAGGTACCGGAGAGTTTAACTTGGATCTGGAGATTCTGTGGGTTGTCCCAAATGATGCAGGCAACAGGTTCTGGATGAAGCTTGAGAGCGTGCCGGATGAAACCGACCGAGGCGCGGAGTCTAGCAGGATCGTGTTCTTCACTAGAGCCTCTGAAGGTGAGGATAGTCTGGCGCTGCCGATTTACCCACAGGTCGCGGCCTCCGTGGCAACACCCGGGAGAAGAGATAGAAGAACAGATGGGAGGAAAATGGGAAGAGACAGGCCAGCAGAGCCTGGCCTGTAACAAACAACAGAGAACAATAAACAATGACAAATGGACAAATGAGGGGTAACGGGACAAACAGGACACACTAGACTTACTGGGGCAATTACACACTCAGTCACACAGCGGGAACCCCCGAGGGGTTAAACAAATACTTTCACACAGGAGAGGCAAAGGTAAATACAAAGTGGGCAATACAAGAAGGTGGGAGAAGAGGCAATGGGACACAAAGGGTTAACTAGAGAAAGGTACAAGGCAGGAACAACAATGGGACACTCAACAATCAAAGAACAAAGCACAAGGCAAGATAGAGAGAGAGAGAGTAATAGCAGGCACAGTAGCTGTAAACAGAAACTATAACCGGCATGGGAGAGAGAGCTGGGGGCGCTTAAATAGGAGCTGGCAGCTGCTGATAGGATAGGTGGAGCAACAGAAGGCATTGGTGTTCCCCTGGCAACCACCAGGACACAGAAGGCAGTGAGGAGATCAGCGCCTGTCTATACGGCCAGCGCTGTCTCCACATGGCTAATTTGCATACCGTCACGCCCCCGTGACGGTATGCGTGCTGGGAGAGGCCTGGCGCTGCGCTGGTAGACGGAGACCAGCGTGAGATGTGGGAAGAAGATTGCATGCCGTTCTGACGGTATGCAGGGAAGGAGAGCGCTGGTTGAAGGTAAGATCACTGCCGTTCTGACGGCACATAACAAAGGATGTTTGCGTTTATGTAGACATATTCAAGTGACAAGTGGAGTTCTAGAAGACCTTGCAGACGCGTGGACACACTTTAATTACTCTGGGTCATTTTAGCCATTACTTGGGTTATAAGAGTCACTACAATTTAAGTGTTTAAGCGCGGTCAGTTTTAGATATGGGGGTAGTAATTTGCTTGGGGACTAAATGGGAATACCAGTTGTTTTTGAAAATTGTTGGATAAACAGACTTTCTAGCTACAGGTAAAATATTTTTATTGAATTACATTATGGGAGGGGGTAACAGATTCTTGGGCATTTACACTATATAAGGAAGGTAGATGGAACTTCACTCCATACCATTTGGGGAAAGGGGTATGGACCTGCACATTTCATAACCTAGGTGAAGGGTTAATGTTGTTCAGGTGGTGTGATTTGATGGAAAGGTTAATGGATCTTCTAGCTTTAGAATTTGGGGGATGGTTGTTGTATTTTCACACTATACAATCTAGGGGATGTTGCATGGACCTGCAAAATATATGCTCAAGGAAACATTAATAGGACCATCATACTCTAATCTATGGGAAAGGTTATTGGTCCTTCACGCTATACAATTTAGGGAGCATTTGGAGTTTACATTGTGATTTCTATTTATTGCAGGTTATCTTTTTCCAAAATGCAGATTGCATTCTTTTTAAGGGGCTTTGAGGACTTGACTCTGTTCTAGTCTCATAGGAACAAGATTGTCATTTTAATAGGATTTGTAGTCGTTAATTATAAGTCTATTCATTTATGTTCCCTTATACCAGGTTCTCGTTCAGGCCAACGTTGTTTACTGTCAGAGGGCCTGTATTCATTTCCATAACATATCCTTAATTCCATAATGTCATTATATTAATCTTAGTTTGATGTTTATCAAATCTTAGAATTATTGGAACAGGCAGGTATAGCAATTGAATACACTTTATCCTTCAATCTTTCTTAAATATGTAGTATGTTAAAATACAAATTTTCCTCTGAAGAAATCCCCTAAGTGGGAAGAAACGCGTCAGGATTGTAAATTTATTGGTGCTTGCCGCTATTATCAGAATTGCCAATCTTATATCTCAATTAGCTTTCCCAATACCAACTGCCTCGGACCTTTTATTTGCAAACGGGTGATTGAGAACAGAGTAAATTCTCTCCCCGCCGCGAGGGTTGGAGTGAAGTCTGTAGGATTTGGAGAGATCAGGTGGGCCCTCCCCACGGACAAGAGAGCCGGAATATCAACCGAGAGACCCAGGACAGAGCACCAGCAAAACGGCTTGGGATGAAATAAGGTACCTCTTGATCACTGTAAATTTCTAAATCAATAGAGTCATCCACTATCTCTCCAATCAACATCAGTCCTAACAGACTATAACAACATTGATACACTAGTATCCTCACTCCAGGGATTGCAACTTAATTATTCCCGGACATTGATCTATATACCTAATACCTGTGCGGTGGGGAAAGGGGACGCCCAATACACCCGCTAGATGGTAAAATTATTTGAGACTTTTACAGTTACAAAAATCAATCACTTAAATTGGAAGTGCCAAGGAACTAGTGCACACGAATACCAAGTTCTCCTATATATTCTATTGAGAATTGGCAGCTAAAGTCTGGTGTTCGTTAACACCTTAATACGGACCAACAAACAGTTACCGGTAGTGATCACCGGGTCTTTAGAACTTTGGGAATTCAAATAGCGACAACATTTGTTTTATAGTTTATTTATTTGTTTCATTTAGCTAACATTTTTTAGTTTATTAATAAAATAGTTTTAAAGCTAACCACTGGAAGGTTATTATTTGAGAATAATGAGTGATATTGTGTATTAATATTTGAGAAATGTGTGACCACATTATTAATATTGTTTAGGTACAATCACTATTCAGGCTGAGAATCCAGCCCCGTGGTAAGGTAGATTCGTTGGCTAGCGCTGTTGCTTTTTTCTTTTTTTATTCTATCAATTGTTTAGGGCCTAACCAACCCTACCAAGCAGCGCCAAATCGACTACCAATTAAGGGTTATTACCTGTCTATGCGTTACATAGAAAGGTATTTAATTGAATACTAGTCTCTAAAATCCGAAGCGCCTAAGGTGAATTATTTGTTGTTTTTTAATGTTAAAATAATTTCCTGAATTGTTGTGATAACATTAGTCTGCAGGTGAGTATAGATAGGTAATTTGCTCTTTATAATAAAGCTGACTGTTCAGCGATATTTGGGAAATTTAAGCATCTACAGGTGGTCAATGTCTCATTTGAGTAGATGTCTTTATGACAATGACTGTCTATCGATCCTCTGTTCATCCCAATCTAGAATGGTTTACAAAATGTTCATGTTTGTTGCATTCCTCGAAAACTGAATGCATTGTGGCAGCATCAGTTTAGTTCTGAATAATTTAGGTTTACAATTCTGTGATCTCATTCAATATAACCTGGACTGTAGCTATAGTCATTCTTGTTCTACAGCCAGTGAGTTACGTTTGTTTCTTATAAAGTTCCCTAATTTTGGCTTGCTCCAAATACCCAGTTTTTATGGGTCTTTGAAATATAATGTAGCTTATTATAAATTTCATATATATATTGTTGTGTAATAGCTATCATTTGCCTAATTCACTATGTCTACTTTTCAAGAAACAACAGAGCACAATACAAACCATATAATGGTTGCTTGTTAATTCGCCAGTAATTGAAAAACGACAAGGGGTATTTTAATTGGCTCTTGCCTGTGTCTTGTGTCACGTTTCCAGCAGTTTTGTACATTGGGTCATATGTTTGTTTAATTATTTCCAGCAAGGTTGCAGTCTGACATTAATTTTGTGCCCTGTCATTAATTACTTATTCAGTGGCTGTGGTGGGTTTTGTTGTAAGTCCAGTAGTCATTGGGTAATTACAGGGCTTTAAACAGACCAAATCAACTGTACATTTATTGCTGTGTTTTCTGCTGCTGCCTTTAAATATTAATATAGTAAGTTTACTTGGTCCAATTTTTACCGATCCCATTAGTATCAGCAGGTGTATCTCGATAAAGCAGGTATAAATGTGGCTTCAAGCGTAAATTCTTCAGCATTGCTAGCATGTAAGTGTCTATTTTTGTGGTTTTAATATAGTAATTTGTCAATTGAATTAAGTTACACTTTACATTCTAAGATTATGTCATTTTTTTCCCCTTTTTGTGAACAGGTTATAAGCCTAGGAAATTGACACCAGGGCCCAGATTTAGAGCTGTGCTTCCATTTTTTTGTCAGATGGAAGCGCAGCCAGAATGAGCACTGTGCATGCTTACAACGGGAATGAGCACAGAAAGAACGATGCAAGTGTGCCCGTCTGTCTGTGTCTGCATCTGACAGCACTGCGGAATTGGGAGTTCCGCAATATTTAAATAAGAAAAGGGGTATTTTTCGCATTTAAATATTAGGTGCAGTGCTTTCCGGTGCCTGCGCATCCGCCTTACCTTTACACCATCACAGGGGATTATGTAGCGTAAGGGGCAGGTCTCCCAAATCTGTAAAAAAAAGTAAAAACAAAAACATTGGCTCTACAGGGCATGATGATGCTACAAGCACCAGTATGCACAAAGATGCCAGGGCATGCTGGTGCTTGGAAAACCACAAGCGTCAGCATGACCTGCCATCCAGGGCCCGCTGTGCCATCTTAATGTTCCCAATAGAAATTAAATAAAACGTTAGGGCCCGTTGTTATATGTAAAAAAAAGATTAAATACAGTAAAAATAATAAAAAATATACTTACCTGCTGGTATTCAGTCTTGTAAGCTTTTAATCCTGGGGGATCTAAAAATATACTTACCTGCTGGTATTCAGTCTTGTAAGCTTTTAATCCTGGGGGATCTTTGCAAAAAAAAAAAAATTCATTTGGGTACATCGCAATCCATGTCCTGCTAGCAGGATATCCTGGCGCTAATGACAGTTCTACTGTCAAAAGGGTACGTAAAAAATACCAGCGCTGGATAACTAAAAGTACAATAAACAGAATAAATAAACTTATACAATGAAAGTCCATATACTATGCGGCACACAGGTGAAAAAGTCTATCCACAAAATGTTTCATAAATGTCCACTGTTGTATGATCAAACATACATATATATATGTTTATATATTTATATATATATAAATGAACATTGTCCGTATTCACAGTTAAAAGTGAGTTAGGTGCAGACAGATCCACACCTAACTCAATCGCCCTGCCCCGAACCTGCCCCCCATTTTTAGGTACTTTTAGGCTACATTATCCTTATCTTAAGAAGGAAATTACGCACGGACAATGCCTCTACCCGTCCCCCGCCTACCCTCCCTGGCTATTTTAAATCCCTCTCCCACTTCTACCTAAACACTTCCTAAAGCGGCATTATGTCACCTCTTTCTTACTAAACTACTCCCAACTGGTACTTAGATTGCGTAAATGACCTACTATGCATGCGTAGTAGGTCATTTCTCAAATCTCTGCTGCATCTAAGAAGCAGAACCTTCTTAGGTGTGAATCAGGTCCTATATTATTATTGGTAAGCATGTTTAGAATTCAAGACAATTGCAGCCAAGGCAATCTACTGTAGATTCAATCGCTTGCCTTAGGGGTGGGCAAGAAGGTTTTTCTCCATTTTTTTCCCCCTTCAGAGTAGTCTTGCTATTGGAAATTAAAGGCTCAGGAGTTTTCAGGAGTTGTTTCTCTCTATAGCTACAGTTTTCTTTTCCCTCCTTATGTATTATCCATTGTTGTTTACTTTGTCCTTTCCTGTGTTATCACTTTATTGAAACTATCAGTTTGTCATTGTGTTTATTGGTAGAGTAGGCTTGTGTTTAATTGACCTGTTGGGTTAATTTCTCTTTAAATAGCAGTTTTGTTGCCACAAGGCTGTTTAGCCTGGATCATTCATACATTTATGGGGAAGTCTAATTTTTAGAAAGAGATTTGTCTCTGCAAGTTCCTCGGTTGGAATATTAAATTGTTACATTTTAGAGGTTATGTCTTAAAATAATAAAATCTATGGACTGCCCCAGTGCTTACCTATTCAATTAGGGTGCAAAGGTTGGGTTATTCGTCCTGTGCCTTTTAATTGGCAATTAAAAGTGACATATCTGCCATTCACACCCTATTTTCTTCTTTAATGATTTATTGGTCTGCAATCATTCCAAGAGAGGTTTAGAAAGGCCCTGGTTCTATTAAAATTGGACAGGGCTCTGGGGAAAGTAGAAAGGTTGATAAGTTAATTTATGTTATTGATAGGGGGACAGGTTATTTTACAACCCTTGTTCTTCAAAGCTAATGTTGCTCATCCTTCAGATGGTGGGAACTTAAATTATGTCCAGCGACTGTTGTGGGTGTTTTAGGGTTTCGTGGTGACAGACGGAGATACTGGAGGGTACCTCGCTGTGGTGATAAAGGTGGTATGTCACCATATTAAATTGGCGCAAAAAATATATAGAGGAGAAATATCTGTTAATCAGAGGCGCACCCTTCTAGTGAATGCCAGGTTCATCTGACCTGTGTCGGGGTCCTGGTCTCCCACCTCCACATGATGAGGTGTGCAACTGAAGAAGTGGAGTTGGGGGATTTGGGTAGGGGAGGTTTGGGTCATGGAGGTGCCTTGTTGATGACGAATTGTTGTCACTTTAAGTAACCTGAGGTGAAGCCCACCTGCTATTTGTCACCTGTTTTAACCCTACATTTTATAGTCTAATTAAAACTTAAGTTTCAATTAATAAACCTATGTCCTTTTTTAAAATCTAATAAAGTTGTCTGAGTCATTATTTGTATGAATGTTTGGTGCTGTAAGGTGGGGTTATCAATCATTGATCGTTTAGGAAAACCAAGTGCCATATAGGGGCAATGTAACATAAACAACCAATTGTGCCCCATAGCACAGTATGCAACACAATATTAAGATGCTTCTAGAAATATGTAAATGTAAAGTGGGATTTGATTGGTTAGGTCCAGTGGGTGATATTTACTTAGGTGACCTAGGTTATAAATTGCTACTGTTAAATGTATCTTCCCTCTTTTGAAAAATCGTTTCCTTCCCCCAGCCTCCCAAAATTATAGGATGTATTTTCTAACTTGTGTAATTTTATCTTTAGACGGGGCATAGTTTGGCGTTAGAGGTGGCGTTTCACCATTTTTATTTGGTGCAGAAAAAATATGGGGGAGAAATAGTGTAATTCAAAATTCAATTTCAATTAATAAACCTATGCAGTGCTTTTTTGTAAGGAAAAAGGTGCCGGAACTCACATCAACTCATGCGCGACTACACCACCAATCACAAGCCATGTAGAGCCTAAAGCCGAGCAGTGCCATCACAACCAGAGCGGACGAAGTACTTTTAAAACTTTTAAAACTTGGAAAATCCATTAAAAAAGGTGCTGGAGCTCTGTTCCTGTGCGTTCTATGAAAAGAAAAAGTACTGAACCTATGTCCTCCTTTTTAAAATCCAAAAAAGTTGTCCGAGTCTTTATTTGTAGGATTGTTGGGTGCTGTGAGGTGGGGTCTTCAATCGTTGATTGTTTATTGCCTGTTACCCCATGTTCTTTTGCTAACCAGTATCTCAGTGTGTCTTTTACCTGTTATTTCCTTTTTTATTGCATATCAGTATTTCAGTGATTTTTGCCATTTATCATTTATTCCTGTACTACTGCATTCTAGTTCATGTTTATTGTATATGTTTTGTATGTAATAAATTTACAGCAATTTGCTTAACTTTGCTTTACTGGTTTTTGAAATTTCATCACACCCAGGATGTCCAGGACAGTAGCATTCTGTTAAACTGTCATTAACACCATGGGTGTCCAAGACAGACGCATCAAAAATCTGTTAGTCAGCAATAGTTAAATACACTGGCCTATTACAGTCATACAAACTTGCAGTGTGTAGGACTGCCCATACGCAGCCCCCCCTTCTCTTCCTTATGACCTGAGGTTTATTTCTCCAACATATTTTATCTGAGTTTATCCCCATTGCCTAACATATACCTGTATGCCGCATATATGAACTTTCATATTTTGTTATTGATTTTTTTAGGTTTATAATTATTGTTGTCATTATTATATTTGGTAATATTATTTGCACCAGCCCTGTTTTTTCACCCACACCCTGTTTTCTAAGTGACCTGAGGCCATATCTGAATCACATTTACCATAACAGCAGCCAGCGCTAGCCACAGGGAGGATCACTGAAGAGAAGGTAAGTGAATGGAACAGGTAAGTGAAGTTTGGGCCAGATTTACTAAGCTGCAGGAAAGGAAAAGTGGAGATGTTGCCCATAGCAGCCAATCAGATTCTAGCTTTAACTTTCCTATTTTCATACTAGAAAATGTCAGCTAGAATCTGATTGGTTGCAACATCTCCACTTTTCCTTTCCTGCATCTTAGTAAATCTGGCCTTATATTTTTTTAGTGGAGTCTTTAGGGGTGTCAAAACTAAACAATGTTTTGCTTCCCCTTCCACACAGGAACCCACACTTTTAGTTCTAGCTTGGCAAGCTTGTGCTTAAATACTGGGTCAATTACATTTGTTTTTCTTGCCAGTATATGAACCAATGCAATGACAAACTATTGAAAATATGCATTTATATTTTTTGAAATTTACTATTTTATATCTTTAACTTTCTTACACTTTATAACTTATTTTTACCCTATATTTTTACACAATATTTACCTTATTAAATATTCCATCGCATAAGGAATCATGTTATATTTACTGTTTTATGTTAAAAATTATATTCTATTTTTGTTATAGCTAGACACGCAAAAATAGTGGTTAATGCCACCTCTCAGTTAATATTAAAAATAAATCATCAAGCTTATGTAGCACTGTACTTTTACATCCCAATGCCTACTTATCTTTTCAGTGGGATGCAGTCGCAGCTGCACAAATACTGTTTAAGAAAGCTAATTTTCGGCTGTCTCTATTTAGAAAATAGCACTATTTCATTTAAAAAAATTATGAATGGGGTAATATGACGACTGGAAACTACAGACCTGCCGTACCGACCGGGCAGGTGAGTAGAAGTCTAGGTTGCGGGGAGGGAAATCCTAGGGTTAGGCTGCAGGAAGGTTTGTCTCAGGATTAGGCTGTGGGGAAGGGAGTCATAGGGTTAGGCTGGAGGGAGGAGAGGGTTAGGTTAATGGAAGGGGAGAGTTAGGGTAAAGATTAGGATAAGGAAAAAGGGCCATTCCTACTGTTGACCTACATCCTTTTCACTAAACTCATTAACTAGAAAATAATGAATACATCTACAATCATGGCACTTTATATTGCATAGCATGACACAAAAGTAAAGTAACAAATTCATAAAGCCTTAAAAATTAAAACAAAACTGTATTTACACTGCCTTTTCAGAGCCACAACAAATTGCTTTATTAAACAAAAGTATCCAGGGTTTTCTTTCTTATGCGTTTTTTTTAGTTCTGACCTAAAAACCTCTTTATGGAATTTGTATAATTTTCAATAGGAACAATTTTAGGTGCCTTTAATATATCACAAGTTATATTTTTCCTTTGATAAATTTCAATGCTTCAGAAAGGCCATCAAAATGAATACAGCAAATTGAACTAATTCATTCTAGGTGAGCACTGACATCCATCCAGATTCATTAAAAGCAACAAGAAGAGTAGCAAAATAACAAATCCTTACAAAATGTAGGATTTCTCTGTCCAACACAATGTGGAATTTGTAAACTAGTCTGTTGATTGTTTTTCTGTTCTCTTTGGGGAGTTCTTACAATGAAAGAAATAGAAAACATTCTTTAATGAAACAGGTAACAGTAATTATAGCATAAACATTTTCTATAAGTAAAATAAGTTGCCACAATATCTGAAGGGACAAGATTATGCATCAGGGAATTTCTCAGACACTAAAGAGATGCTTGTGAACTGATTAATGGCTAAAAAAAAAGGCAAAACTCACAACAGATGGAATCTGCAGTGAGTAATGAACATGCACATTCATTTGAAATCACTTGAATAATTTTTTACGATACAATTGTGAATTATGTTCTTTTTAGATTTGTAATTACGACGCACAACAACAGATGGCATAATCTTGGTATCCATCGATTAAACTACCATTTTTATTTTGTTAAGGGAAAGTTTGCAGTTCCTTGAAGCAAGGAAGCAAAGTTATATCAATGTACAAGTTAAATTATCCCCACAAATAGCACCAAGTTTTAACTGATATCTAATTTATCATGATTAAATTACGACACAACATTCATGTGTTGCTGTTTACCATCATATTACTGTGACATATTTTCCTAACTTCTCATTATTGTTTGTTTGGAGTACCAGTATTGCCTGCTTGGGGCATTCTATTACTGCACATAATTGTGCTTAAGATTCCATTTTACTGCTACATGACATCATTTATTTTTCACTACACTAAGACCTATTCCAGGAAATATAAAAAGAGTTTACAGTACATGTACTTATCAGAAATAGCAGTTATCAATGCATTAATAGGCAGCAAGTAATAAAGCTAGAAAAAAAAATGATTTTTATATTTTCATATCCATTAAATCAGCTTTAATATTAACAATAAGAAGACTTTTACATAAAATTTATAGTTGCTATGTGAATACTAAGGTAATGAGATAGAAATTGTGACATTTGTGCATGAACTTTGATATTCCCAATGATCTCAATATAATGGAACCAAGGGGCTTGACCCAAACTAAAGGTCGTTTTACGTACACAAGCGTACCCGAGTTGTGCACTACTAAGTATAATGCACCCCCCCTGCACTTCCCTCGCACGCACATAACCTAGCTGACTTACGTGTTCAGAACCCCACCTTAACTTTTCCTTGTGTATCTCAGATCGTACGTAATACCTTGTCGTATGTAAGCCCCGCCTATACTGTACAATTTAAATGACTCCCTCCTCACACAATGCGTATTTTTGACTTGCGTAGGGTGTCACGCCCTATTGTACGGAGTTACGTACAAGTTATGTACGATCAAAGTTACGATGTGTAACATCTTTGCGTGTGCACAGTGCGTTCCCACAGCCTGATTTGCACATGCCGTGCGTCATTATTAGGTCTGGAAAAGGCCCAAGGTCACTAAGTGATAACAATAAATTAATATTGTCACAATAGTTGAAAAGATTAATTTGTTTTCTGTTAGTCTGCCCTGTCATTTCTTGTAGTGTTAAATGTTGAATCCTTTTTGTATTTCTGTCTTTTATCTGTAAAGGGGATTTACTAAATCATCATTTTTAATGTGATATCATTGGTTTTCTATTAGAGTACCCTTCCTTTTTACCAATATGTCTAGGTTTCTGTCTTGTTTGCATTTTTGTAGCTTAATAATGCCATCTATGGTCATAAACTGGAAACCCAATACAAAACACTAAAACAAGTGTATAATGTTTATACTGTATGTACAGGTGAAACTCGAAAAATTAGAATATCGTTCAAAAGTTAATTTATTTTAGTAATTCAGCTTAAAAGGTGAAACTAATATATTATATAGGCTCATTACATGCAAAGTGAGATATTTCAAGCCTTTATTTGTTTTAATTTTGTTGATTATGGCTTACAGCTTATGAAAACCCCAATATCAAAATCTCACAAAATTAGAATATTACATGAAATCAATAAAAAAAAGGTTTTAAAATACAGAAATTCAGCCCTCTGAAAAGTATAATCATGCATATGTACTCAGTACTTGGTTTGGGCATCTTTTGCACAAATTACTGCTTTAATGCATGGATGCTATCAGCCTGTGGCACTGCTGAGTTATTGAAGACCAGGTTGCTCCAATAGCGGCCTTCAGCTCTTCTGCATTGTTCGGTCTCATGTCTCTCATCTTTCTCTTAGCAATGCCCCATAGATTGCTGGCCAATCCAGCACAGTAATCCCACGGTCATTGAACCAGGTTTTGGTTCCTTTGGCAGTGTGTGCAGGTGCCAAGTCCTGCTGGAAAATGAAGTCACCATCTCCATAAAGCTTGTCTGCTGAAGGAAGCATGAAGTGCTCTAAAATGTCCTGGTAGATGGGTTTGTTGACTCTGGACTTAATAAAGCACAGTGGACCAACACCAGCAGATGACATGGCTCCCCAACACCAGCAGATGACATGGCTCCCCATATCAACACAGACTGTGGAAACTTCACACTGGACTTCAATCAAAGCATATTGTGTGACTCTCTATTCTTCCTCCAGACTCTGGGACTTTGGTTTCCAAATGAGATGCAAAATTTGTTCTCAATCAGAAAAGAGGACTTTGGACCACTGTGCAACAGACCAGTTCTTTCTTTCTTTAGCCCAGGTAAGATGCTTCTGACGTTGTTTGTCTTTCAGGAGCGGCTTGACAAGAGGAATTCTACATTTAAAGCCCATGTCCAGGATCCGTCTGTGTGTGTGCAGCTCCCCCACACTTTTGAATGGACTTTTCCTGACAATCCTCTCCAGGCTGCGGTCATCCCTGCTGCTTATGAACCATTTTCTTCCACACTCTGCCCTTCCACTTAACTTTCTATTAATGTGCTTTGATACAGCACTTTGAGAACATCCAACTTTTTTTGCAATTTCCTTTTGAGGCTTTCCCTCCTTGTGGAGGGTATCAATGATGTTTTTCTGCACAACTGTAAGGTCAGCAGACTTCCCCATGATTGTGAATTCTACTGATCCAGACTGAGAGACCATTTAAAGGCTCAGGAACCCTTTTGCAGGTGTTTGGAATAATTTGCTGATTAGAGTGTGACACTTTGAGGCTACAATATTGAACCTTGTCACATTATTCTAATTTTGTGAGATTTTGATTTTGTTTTTTTTTATAAGCTGTAAGCCATAATCAACAAAATTAAAACAAATAAAGGCTTGAAAAATCTCACTTTCCATGTAATGAGTCTATACAATATATTAGTTTCACCTTTTAAGCTGAATTACTGAAATAAATGAACTTTTGCACGATATTCAAATTTTCACCTGTAAGTGTTTGATAATCTTAAGTAGTGTCTTAACAGAGACCTCCTATGTACACATATAGTAAATGGATAGGGACTCATCTACTGGAGGTGCCTTGACGCTGGGCAGGTGAGCTTAACCCAATATAGCTATATTGTGAACTAAACCTCCTTTTTATATATGTGCTGACACATAGTGTTATTTAATGTATGTTTGGAACGCCGGACCTTCTTTTGTTCCTTGTAGTTACATAGTGGTCACTTTGGTCCTTGGCTACACCTCAATATTTATGTATACACTTGCACATATTTAATTTGTTGAATCTGAAGAACAGCCATTTTTCTTGCTACTGTTCAGTTTCATTTGGGAGTCTGACCCCTCCCCAAACATGGCCGCTGCATACTGTTCAAATGCAGGTAGTGTCTTAACAGAGACCTCCTGTGTACACATATAGACAATGGATAGGGACTTACCTACAGGAGGTGCCTTGACGCTGGGCAGGTGAGTTTAACCCAATATAGCTATATTGTAAACTAAACCTCCTTTTTATTTATGTGCTTACACATAGTGTTATATAATATATGTTTGGAGCGCCAAACCTTTTTTGTTCCTGATAATCTCAGGCCTCAGTTTGGGAGGTACTTTGCTAGAGCTAGTTGAAATCGTGATGGGGGATTTATCCCCTCTATGTTTCCATCAGCTAAACCTGTTAAATTCTACCCATGTATGTGTTGTCATTATGATTTTGAAGGTACTAGGCATACAATAACTAAGTCCAAATTGGCAAAAGCAATACAAGAAAAAAAGGCTTTAGGAGGCATGATATTTTTTATTTATTTATTTTGGTAGATCAAAGAATAAAATAGAATAAAGAGTTTCACTTCATTTGTGCCTTAACTTTGAGTTTTCTCACAGGGCCAGATTTACTAAGCCGCGAGAAAGGAAAAGTTGAGGTGTTGCCTATAGCAATCATTTAGCTTCTAGCTGATGTTTTTTAGTATTAATAGTAAAGTGAGAGCTAGAATCTGATTGGGTACTATGGGTAAGATCTCCACTTTTCCTTTACCGCAGCATAGTAAGTCTGGCACATGGAGTTTGAAGCTTCCAAACTGGATTTTTGGGATTTCCCCAAAAATTCCTCTAATTTTGCCTGATCCTACATAAAGAATTTTGTTTACACCTTGATGCCACCAGAACAACAGTGCTCCAGATAGGATTCTTAGCAATGTTATTCCAAGATGCCGCCTCTAGAGGGAGAACCAGCTGCAGGTGACATGCCACAAAAACATCTTGCTGTTCCTGAAAATAGAGCATTAACTTTTCATCTTGCTATCTTATTATAGTCTTTGAATCAAGACCTCCGTTACTGCAGTGGGATCCAAGCACAGTTGCAGCAAAGAACCAAAAATCAGATCTCCACTGGATCCTAACTCCCATGTTTGTGAAGGGAGGCCAATCCCCTTGCATGCAAGGGACTTAAAATAATAGAACTGTGACAACTGGGTGGTATGGGTTACAGGTTTTTGATGGTATGGTGGACTGCAGAGAGGTGTAAGCAACATAATAAAACTCAGAAACACTTTGTATCAGCGTTTAATTAAATAAATCTTTGGTTTTAATGAATGAATATATATATATTAGTAATGCTTTAGATTAGAGTGCTACTTTACTGATGACTTTAAGTTTAGATTGGTCTTTTTCTATTTGTAAAAGTTTTTTTGTTGTAGACATGTGTTCACCTTCGAGTCCTGCGATCTCCTTACAGACTTGCGGCTCACAATGTCGTTATATACAAAGAAAGAGAAAAGCACTAATAGTGCGTTATCCTAAAAATTAGTTCACAGCAACAACATAACAATCATTGCACTCACATTTTATTTGATTCTTATAGGCCTTATGAATGGGTTTTTTCAAATTCCTCGATCTCCGTTCGTTCTCTTGTTCTTCCCCGTGTCTCCTTAGGACTAAGCTAGGGAGTGCCTCTCAGTCATTTAGTGGTTCACTCAGAAGGAATCAAAAGGGGATATTATCATCATTATCTTTGAGAAGCTTTATTATTAGAAACAATACAAATTGCACTCACATTGATTCCATTAAAAGTATGCATATAAAATATCTTAGTCGTCTTTAGTCATTGTTACCGTCACCATACCCCGTATATATATCGTCTAACAGAGCCCCGGTCTGGTTCCGAAGTCGTTTTGCCGACACAGATGTCTTGATGGATTTTTAATTTTTAATCTCTTCACTGGTTATCCCTATATATATAGTCTTTTATATGTATAAAGTTAGGACTAAATCAGGACTTTTATATTTATTTATTTAAATTAAATCTATAAATTTAATGGGCATAGAGTGCTCACTCTGAGACATTGGGGCTGATCCAGACCTACGGCCGCAAGAGAGCGTACGCCGGTCGGGAGCGTAAAACCGGGCGAAAAAACGCACTGCGCATGTGCAGTATGACAACTTCCGCTCGTCCGAAGGACAGGAGCGTACAGCGAGCGTATTTTCAGCGTATTTTTCGCCCAAGGGGCGTGCGTTTTGTACGACGAGAGTCCAGATGCTCGAGTTACTACACAGAGGCGGGGATAGCCATTTAAATTGTACAGTATGGGCGTGCTAAGCCCCGTACAACCAGCGTTTCGGTACGAAAATTCGCACGTACGCTTGAAAAGCTTAGGGTAGGGTTCAGCTGCCGTAAGTAGGTACAATCAATGGGAGTGTCATGGGCGTCAAAGTTTATACGCCCGGGCGAAAATACGCTACGCTTGCGGGCGCTCGCGGTCGTAGGTCTGGATCAGGCCCATTGTCCTAAAAGAAAGGGTGCAGTTAAAATAATCTTAATAGCAAACAGTATCACTAGGGAAAAAAAATCAGTGATAAGAGCCGCACACCATTAACCAAAATAGTAGAAAAAATATTCATATATACTCAGCAGCACAAGCCAAAAAGACAAAGGGGCGGATTCCCAACTCCATATTTTTTTTACATACGTCCCCAATTTTCCGAATCTAGCTACTACGCATGCGTAATAACTATTTTACGCTATCTACATAGCGTTTCATTACGTAGAGTGCGCAAACATACACGTGACTACGAAAGATAGTAAAATAGTTGCTACGCATGTTTAGTATCTAGATTCGGAAAATTAGGGACAAACAGGGTTGTGAATCAGGTCAACATTATGGTGTCCTTCAAGCAATTGGTGAGGGAGCACACTCAAAAAGAGGTAATCTTAGATTTTGTACTTACAAATGGTGACAGAGGACAAGATTCAGAGAATGAAAAGAAGAAGAAAGCTACTCCTGGATAAAGAACCAAGGACCCCATAGGGCTGCAGGGTATTAAACAGCAGGCAGGTGCTCAGTCAGACAGGCAGCAATCAAAGGGTTAAGGTGTCAGGGGAAGGGGGG
>WWET01000820.1:187916-207117 GCA_011038615.1 Limnodynastes dumerilii
CCCACCCCATACTAATCACTGCCCCCACCACATAATATTCACTGTCCCACCCCATACTAATCACTGCACCCACCCTATAATAATCACTGCCCCCACCCCATAATAATCACTGCACCCACCTCATAATATTCACTGCCCCCACCCCATACTAATCACTGCCCCCACCACATAATATTCACTGTCCCACCCCATACTAATCACTGCACCCACCCTATAATAATCACTGCCCCCACCCCATAATAATCACTGCACCCACCACATAATATTCACTGCCCCCACCCCATACTAATCACTGCCCCCACCACATAATATTCACTGTCCCACCCCATACTAATCACTGCACCCACCCCATACTAATCACTGCCCCCACCACATAATATTCACTGTCCCACCCCATACTAATCACTGCCCCCACCACATAATATTCACTGTCCCACCCCATACTAATCACTGCACCCACCCCATACTAATCACTGCCCCCACCACATAATATTCACTGTCCCACCCCATACTAATCACTGCACCCACCCCATACTAATCACTGCCCCCACCACATAATATTCACTGTCCCACCCCATACTAATCACTGCACCCACCCCATAAAAATCGCTTCCCCCACCCCATAATAATCACTGCCCTCACCCCATACTAATCACTGCTCCCATCCCATAATAATCACTTCCCCACCCCATAATAACCGTACAGAACCCCCCAGAGTCACCAGTCACATACCTGCTCCTAGCTCCTCCGCGGCACGCTCTCTCCGTCTGATGAATGACGCACAGCGTGACCTTGGGGTCACACAGCGTGTCATTCATCACAGAGGAGATGCTGCGGAGGAGAGAGGCAGTCACAGACTCTGCTGCGGCGCTGAGGTGAGTAAACGGAGTGACGGAGCCTCATCTCTCCGTCACCCCCTTTACTCACCACAGCGCCGCAGCAGACCTACACAAAAAGTAGGTAAATGGAAGCGGGGGACTGTTCCCGCCCCCCCGGGCCCGGCGCTCCAGGCGATCGCCTAATGGTAGTGCCGGCCCTGGGGACACCAGTCCATTTCTTTGCCAGGGGCGCTGGACCCATAGATACATCCCTGCCTGGTTTATACATTCTTTGGGCTAATACAATGTCTCTCCCCTTACACACCTCATGCTCAGGATTGGTAGATTTATATTCATGTGACCCCTTCTAACCTTATTTAAAACCTGTCAATGGAGCTTCCCATCTCAGCTCATTGTTAAAGTCTTGTAATATGAGTGCCAATATACAAGATGAGAGTAGCAAGTTCAAGTTATTTGAAAATGTTAGATGCCATTTTTGCATATACACACTACAGTGTGACACATCTTTAATTTATGCCCCAATTAGGCCTATAACACTAAGACAAACTGTTTGCAAAGATTAGAATTGCTAGGCACTACTTCAGTCTTGACACTGAGTTGACAGGGAGACTGATGGTTGTGTATTTTATTTTCTGTCATACAGTATAAAATATAATGTGTCTAAGAACAAATTAATATAGCATCTGATTATCAAAATGTACCTTGCATTTTTCTTTACCCAGAACACAGCTATTGCAGAACATGTTTTATCTTAATTACAGTTTTGTCTGGGCACTTCCTATTTGGAAAGTTTTGAATATCATTCTCCCTCTTTTTAAGCATTATAAATCTACTAGTTTATTAATTCAAGTGGAACTTATTGAACCATGATCTTGAACCTGTACAAGGAATAATTAAGTAGCATAAAACATGAGGATCTTTCAATATTTTCCTGAATATGAGACAGAAACAGCAGCAAGTAAAGTGTATGCAGCACACGTGTGGCCTGCAAATACTTACAAGAAAAGACATCAATAACTAGACTAAGTACAAACAGCAAAGGAAAAAAAAATAAACTGATACTGTAATTTACTCAGAAATCTTTGCTGAAAAACATCCATATAAGCAGGGATTCAGCAGCATAAACAACAATACCATCACAGCATGGTAATAAATATGTTGAGCAGGAGGAATGAATGGTGAAAATCAGACACTGTGTCTGTCAAGCTGAACTTAGACATTCTCTTTATGTACTGTTTCTATGTGTATCTAGAAACTAGACAGCACCCATACAATGCAAATGACAACGTAAAGAAGTCAATCATGAGTGTCAAAATATCTTTCACAACGTAGTTGTTTTTTTTTCTCCCTGAAATATAATAAATTCTGAAGCTATGAATGCATTTCTCTACTAAATAAATAATTGTATATATATATATATATATATATATTCCCAAAAGTTAATGGACCAGCACACTATGGGGCTGATCCAGAGCTACGCTCGCCATAGTTACTACAGCGGACGTAAGATCGGTTGAAAAGCCGAACTACGCATGCGCCGGGCAGATGTTGCCCGGCGTAACTACGGCAACGCCCGATCATGGATCAGGCATCCATAGCACCAGCGTAGTAACGCTGGAGGGGGCATCCCCCAGAGTTACTAGGCTGTAGTTAGTGTAGGAAGGTGGGGGTGAGAGAGGGTAATGAGGCTGGGAGGGCGGCGTTATCGTAGTAACGCCGCCGTCCCAGCGTAGTTACCCTTGCTTACGCCGGCTGAAGTTAAGGTAGCTTTAGCCGGCGTAAGCAAGGGTAAGTACGCTGGGGGCAGGGGGAGTGTCAGGGGGAGTCCACGATGTAACGTTGAGCGTTAGTACGCTCAGCGCTACATCGTAGCTCTGGATCAGGCCCTATGTGTTTCACAGAGAGGGGTTTTAAGATTAAAGTCTGCCATTTCCAGATATTCAGTCTGGGGCTGCATTCCTCGCTAAACGTTGCTGACCCAGGTTTTCTAAAATGTTATGTTTTTCCAATGCTCCAGGTCTGATTTATAAATAGAAATAGAAAAGAGCTTTAGACAGATTTGTGCAATGTTCATCTTTTAGTAAGCAGGATTCTCTTGCTCCACCGATTGTAATATAAGGTATCCTTGTCCCTTTACATGTGTGTCATAAAAACATAAGGGAAAAAATGTCCCATAGTATAATACGTTTTAAAAACACGTGCACTCTACTTTTATGACACACATATAAAGTAACAAGGAGAGAGAGAGAGAGAAAGAGAGAGAGATAGAAAAAGAATTGAAATTATTTACACATGGACATCTTGATTAAAAGCAATAAACATATGCAACGCAAATCAATTCTGTGACACCATCTCTGTGCTTGTTACCAACGTCCTGGACTCTTGACGTAGAGATGATTCACCAGCAACAATGTGAAGGAAGAGGGCTCTGTGTGTCTCCATTGCAACGCGTTTTGTCACAGTAGTGACTTAATCAGGGGATACAGGCTGAAGTTCTTTTTGTAAAAGAGGGCTGCAGTTTAATAAAGGTAGGCAGGGGGGCAGGGTGCACCATCCAGCATTAGGGTTAAAAAAGGGGGGTGGTTGATGGATGATGTCAGGGAGAGAATTGGTACAGGTTGATAGTTAGGTAGCTGGGGGGTGGGTTTTAGTAGGGGTATTTATAAGCTGAGCAGGAGGGGCTTTGGGTCTTCTTCTAGATTTAGGTGAGTTCATAGCAGCTGATCAGATTCTGCTGGTCATATATGATATCCAGGTTGCAGTGGCGAGGTGAGCATCCTTGGCATCGATAGGAAGCGTAAACAAACTAATTACACCATAGCTAAGTGTGTGCATATTGCTTGAGGGTGTTGTGTTTGACACCCAGATATCCGCCATGATTTGGTGCATTTATACAGGAGGGACGGGGTTCACCTATCTGAAGAGGGGAACCTTTTATTTTTAAAAGATTTAATGGGGGTTTTAGAGGGCCTATAGATGGCGGCAAAGGCACTTAAGGGTCCCTTCGTGTGGTGGTAGCAGTGGGGGGTCAGCAATTGTTGGGGGTGTTTGGTGCATGGGGGATGTAGTTTGGGGAGCGGGTGGGGGGACCGATCTGGCAACTACGACTGCCCTTGAGCATTGCTGGGACACCAAACTCTGCAGTGGGGTCCTTTAGGAGTTGCCATCTTCCAGGTGCTGGGGTGGCAGCTATGAGCGGGTAATATAGTTCTTGCTGGAAGACTGGTCTCAAGGGGGCGCCATTGGTCAGTAGACCTTGTTTGTTTTGGGGTGGGAACTGTTTAGGGGTTGGGGTAGTTAGGCTGAACCCCCTATCTGCTATTGGGCTACCTATCGCCATTTCATACAAAATACATAGTTATAATCCAGGTGCCTCTAATTTTAATAAACCATGTGCCCTTTTGAACTGCAGCTATTGGTTGTCCGTGTATTTATTTCTCGCCGTGTGTATGACTGTATGGTGCATGATGTCATCTCTGCCATTTACCGTTTATAGATTTACAACACAATTTTTGATATAACTGTCTTCTGTAATGCTCTATATAGTGACTTGGATCTTGCTATTATGGTATTAGTGACCTTATTTAGATTTTTCTTATTCTTTTATTGCTTTAGCAGCTATCTTGTCTATAGTTCCCCCTGGGTTCCAGGGGCCACAATTGTCAATTATTGACACTTGAGACGCAGGTAGCTTTGGCTGCTATAGTACTATATCCCTTACATGCTGGTTCTCTTAAACCCACCGGGAGGGTTCCTAATATTTTTCTGTTTCATATGTTATATTTGTTGTTCCAGTTATTTATTATACTATTGCCATTTGTTATTGCTAATGTCATTTCAGTATGTCATACACTCAAGATTTGTCTTCCACCACACATTTTAATTCCATCACTACATCCTGATTTGATCCCCACCGTCCATGACTGATATAAAGCTTTGTTCTTGGAACGTAGGTGACAAATACTCCCCAGAGAAACACAAAAGGATACTCACTTTAAAAATAAAAAGGGAAAGCAGATATTGTATAACTGCAGGAAACACATCTATCTAGTGAAGAACATGAGGCACTTGCTTTATTTATTGCATCTTTTAACTGTAAGTCTAGGGGAGTGGCGATCTTAGCTCAGAAAAATATTCCATTACAAATAGAAAACACTGAAGTAGACCCCAACGACAGATATATCATTACCAGAAATTATTCTGGGTCACACTCCTCTATTACTCTGTAATGAATATGCCCCTAACAAATATCATAAATCCTTTTTCTTGACATTAACGCATAAGTTATATTCTGAGCAGCCTTTCCTGATGCAGAAAAGGGAGTTCACAGATTTATGACCAAATGGGGATGATATATTTATATTTATATTTATTTAGCTAAACCCCTCCAAGATAAGACCTTGAGATTAATCCAATCCACTACATGGTACCTCTACCAGTACTGGAATATTGACTTAAATAATCAATCTTAACTTTAATATCTAAATCTTAACTTTCAACACTTTTGGTGGAGACCATCATGTACTCGCATTTCTATAGTAGTAATTTTACTTGTATTTTTTTTTTTTCATTTCTGGTATGATTTTTATATATTCTCAATAGTTTCCATTTGGTGCAATCACATACACAATTAATATAGAGTGATGAGAGCACCTTACATTGCTTTCACAGCAGCGTTCATTACGCTGCTGACTGTCAGGGAGTGGGGGGATAAGTGTCTGGATGCACCGCATCCCCCCGCGGTCCTGGTGGACCCGCTCATACATCAAGGTAAGTATTCGGACCATAAGACGCACACACTTTCCCCCCCACACACTTTTTTTTGGGGGGGAAAGTGCATCTTATGGTCCGAAAAAATACGGTAGGTTTTACACTGACAAAAACACATGTCTGTTATACGGACATGTTTTTGTCAGTCCCGAGAGGAAATCACAATAGAATCGCACCTCTCTGTCTGCAATTTTATTTTTGGTGATTTCTAGGCGATTTCACTGTGATTCGGTGAAATCATCCTTAATGAATATCCAAATTTGTATCTTTAACATTAAAAAAATCGGGACGGCGATTTAAACACACGCGTTTCCAAATCACACTCAAATCGCGTGATTTGGAGTTTAATGAATATGGTTTGGCGATTTTTGTGATTTTGAGCTTAGTGAATAGCCTTTGGCGATTTTAAAGCTCAAAATCACGTGATTTGGGCCAAATCGAGCTTAGTGAATGAGGCCCTTAGTGTTAAAAGATAATCGTTTTAGTAATTATCCAGTTTTATATTAATGTTATGTTTTATGTCTTATGTTATCTTTATCCAAACTCTACTTTTAATTATTTTTTTTATATTTTCCACTTTCCACTTTTTAATGTATTCTATTTTTTTTATTAGGTCAAAGAAGTTAAATAGTTATTGTTATGTTTCCCTGAGAGTTTTCCACTATCCTTTGATGGAGAACATAATACATGCTTCTAAGTATTTTGAACTACTTTTGAGCACAAGTTGCCAGTGGTTTTTTAACACTGGATCATATCCAAAGTTGTGACTTTGTCGCATTTCAGGCTTAGTGAAAAGGTTGCCATATCTTATACAGTACATGTAATGTTGTAAATCAGCTAAATGGATTGCACACTGCTTTTCCAGCATATATATGGTTATGCATATCCCATAAGGGCAATCGGTCACAGCAAATCTTTAGTTCCCACTTTGAGACTTGTTAGATCTGGTTTTCTCCACAAGAGATTAGAGACTATTTACTACTGTGAAAAAGAACGGAACTCTATTCCTGACATTATGCAGAAGTGATAACATCTTCAATAAGAGATACAAAGCAAACAGCATGATGTCGCATAAAACACACAGTTGAAGTATATTTGAAACTTTTAAATGGGATATTAGAAATACTTATCATGTATAAAGAGAACAAAACTAAAATAATTGTAACCATTGCAAGATTTCCATTAACCTTGGTTTCGTGAAATACTTTTTTTTTCCCACTTAATTTTCTTCTTTATCTGGCCTCTTTTCATCTTGCTTTAAGTAACTACATCAGATGCCTTATCTCAAAGTGAGGTACAATATCTATTAACATCCAGAGGTGAGCTCTTATATATATTCAAATAAAAATAACCCCAAGAGCCCAATATGAGATTAACTTGAATAATTCTACTAGTCTGTGTCCATGTTGTAATTACTACTTACTCAAAAGATACAGGTTTAACAAACATATTTTACTAATATTCAGCAAAAGTAAGGCAATATACCTATGAGTACAAAAACTTATATAGGCAACTGTTCCCCAAGATAAGTGATATTAAAATAAATGTGTTGTAATTTATCTCCGATATCTTCAATTTGAAAAGTACAGGCATGAGAATGGCTGGATTAATTGATCTGATATGAATATTTATATTTTAAACTGGTATTGGTAACTTCATCAACAATAAGACATTCAGCCAACACCACAAAGATGGCTGTATCTTCGCTTTAAAAAAAAAAAAAAAGTATGTAAAAAACAATGTAAAAAAAACCCTTACCTTGGGACTGATCCAGACCTACGCACATAATACGCCCTTGTGTGTAGCATTTTTACACCAGCATACTTACGAAGCATTCCCCTAGGCACTCCCCACAGTTGTCCGTATTTATGCCGACTTACGCCGAACAAACCCTACCCTAACTTTTCTGAGCGTAACCATGGGCATCCGTAGGCTCCTTGTGTAGTTACGATGCTTAGCACGCCCATACTGTATGATTTAAATGCCTCACCCTGCCCTCAATGCGTAATTACGGGTTTCGTATGGCTGGCACGCCCCTTCATGTGTTGTTACGAAGCCAATACGCTCAAGGCCCATACGCTACGAATTTTGTTGTGTAACTGCCGCGCGCATGCACAATAACTACTAAAGGTCGCTTTTACGCTTACGAAAAGCTTAAAAACAGGGGTGGGCGTAAGTCTGGATCAGGCCCCTTGTCTCTGCTGCTACTCCCCCCATTACTTTCATTGGGCTGGATCCAGACCAACGCACGTCTTACAGATGTGCGTGGTCTTTAGTTAGTTAGTTCTGCATAGAGGGGAGTGCACGCCCCCTGCACTCCCCGCTCAAAGTAGTAAAATCTAGAAACTTACCTGTCCAGATTCCTACCTTAAAATTTACGTAGTAATTTAATAGTCGTAATGGGCCTTCTCCCGCCCATTCCCTAATTTAAATGCCTATCTCCGCCTATATGGCGGAGATACGGCAGACATGGAAAGTTGGCCGGTCCCTTTTAACGTACCGGCCAGTGTACATAACTAACGTTACGTACACCGGCCGGTACGCTAGCGCATATCATAGCTGATAGGGGAATTACGCACGCAGAGTGCGTAATTCCCGACATCCGTGGCCAAGGATCTGGGCCATTATGCCCAGTTCTCTTTCCTTTGCCATGTATCAGCAGAGTGAATGTTGATGACCATACTACACCCCTTTCAAACAAGGTATAGCGCATTCTGGTAGACTGTGACACTATACTTTCCATAGACTGGCCGAGCTTGGGCATACCCTTTCAAACCTGTACACAGTGGCATAACTACCATGGGTGCGTGGGGTGCTTCTACAGGAGGTGCCTTGATGCTGGGCAGGTGAGCTTAACCCAATATAGCTATATTGTGAACTAAATCTCCTTTTTATTTATGTGCAGACACATAGTGTTATTTAATGTATGTTTGGAGCGCCGGACCTCTCTTGTTCCTTGCTTCTACTATGGGGCCTGGTGGAGTGGGGGGAGAGAGGCAGTCATCCACCATAAACACATGGAGATATGTTAGCCAAGAGTGACAACTCTAAGCTGTTAGCATCTGTCATATTCTTTATAGACCACTGAGTGTGGTTTACAAATATCTTGCAAGCCAATAATAGCTTAGTGCTGTCCTCTGCTGGCAGGAAGGGCCCACTTCCAGATGTCTACGGATACCCTTGCCACCTACCTGTACACTTTTTTGTTGTCCAGGCCAGATCAGGGCCAAACAAGCCAGTTGGTTATTGAATCAAGCCAAACACAAATTCTGACTAATTTAGCTGCCATTATTTCATGAAACTGTTGAAAAGAATTTGCATTGCTGGTTCTGTGAGGTTGGAAAGTGCTGAAGAAAGAGGACAGGACAGGAATTGATTACTGAACTTTTCTGGACCTGATCTTACCTAAGTACTCCAGCAGACTGCCGCACGCTACATATGTAAGCCTGTTGGAAGATGGTACTACACATGCGTAGTATCATTATATCCGCAACAGTGCAAAGCCAACCGATGCTGTGCTCTGTGAGTCTCGCGCCTAAGACTATAAAAGGGCCCCAGCAATGGCATTAATCATTAGCCGCCAGGACCACAAAGCAGAAGGAGGTGCTCATCGGAACCAGCAAGAAGAAGAGGCGGAGCCGAGGACCCAGTCGACTCAGAGGAACATTGAGGACTTCTGAAGTGTGAGTATTTTCTTTATGCTCACTTCAATCAGTAAACTTTAATTATTACTGTGGGCATCTAATGGGTATTTAACTTTTATGGTGGCATGTACTGGCAATAACTGACAATAACATCTATGCTGGCAGTAAATAGTATTGGGGCTTATAATGTGGCATTTAATTCGGGGGTGGCAACTTTTGAGCCTATATATGCAACTAGGGGCAACTAGTGTGTAATTTTAGTGAATGGGGGCAAATACTATTTTTGATATTGAACAGGGGAAATACTTTTTATGTAATTAGTGAACGGGGAAATGTATTCTTTTATGTCTGTGGCCATGTTGTCTGTCATTTTTATTAGGGGGTATGTAATGTTTTAGTCACTATAAAGGGGGCCATTATGTAAGCGGCAGCATGCACTTAGCCCTTGGCATGCTTCCGCTTATGGTACTATAAGGCACAGCATGCCCTGCTAAACACATGCATGCTGTGCTTTATAATACTACATGCGACTTCATGGTAAGGGATATTTGCATTAAAAAAAAAAATCGGCTGGGATATTTGTCTGCAAATTCAACGTGATTTTATACAGAGAATCGTAGCGAATTAGCCATAAAATAAATCATCAGCCAAGCGCGCCATAGTAAATCCCGCCATTTTTTTTTTTATCGCAGCAAAATCATGGTGATGACTGGCGATTCATAATCGCTGCAAAAAGGGACCTTTGTAAATGAGGCCCTAAGTAGGAATACGATCCAGTATGCCTAAATTTTGCATGCTAAAACCTCTAAGTGTAATGCTATTGCCATTATTGTTCCTGATAGAAGAAAACTAAGACTATTATTTAACAATAACAACAGCAATTATCAGTGATACAAATAATGAAAAAGTATGACAGTCAGCTCTCTGTTACATACACAGCGTATTATCAAAGCCATGACAGCATTAGATCTGTCTTGAATATCAGAGCCTGAAGGTTTTTTTTTTAATAAGATTACTCGTGTGCAGCCACATTCCATCATTGTTAAGCTGTGATTCCACAGGTGTACAGGGAGATCAGGATCAAAATGAACAATTCGAGTGACTATTCACCTAACTATGAGTGTGGGGATAATCAGTACAAATCAGCATGATTTGACAGACATCTGCACTAGAGTATCCCCTTCCCTGCAGCAGTAGCATTATCATTATCATCATTCAGAATAGTAGTGCACATAGCATTAGTTTATTGAAGGAAAAAAAACACACCACTGTACAAGGGTGTAGGTCCCCGCAAAGAACAGCCCTATTTCAAAAGGGCCATTCTCTTCCAGCCAGTTTAGAACTGGCTGGGATATCGATTGCTTATGCCTCAATGAGGCATAGCAATTGATTCCCAGAGCACCGAACACAGCCTCAAAAATAGCTGCTGTGGAACAACAACCCCTCTCAGCTTCTTCCAGACAAGCTCCCAAACAGTATACGCACAAAATGGCCTTTCTGCATATGGTGTTAACTTCTTAACAGTTGGCTACCCTATTTACAACTACTTTGCTATCTAGTTTTCCTTTGTTGCAAGACTTTATTCAATATTTTAAACTGGTAACAGTCACCACAGCAACAATAACAAATTCAGCCGACCCCACAAAGCTGGCTGTATTATTGCTAAAATGGTAAAAAAAAAAATAATCATCATCATTTAAAAAAAATTCTTACCATGTCTCTGCTCTCACCCTTTATTTCTTTGTGTCCAGTTCTCTCTCCTTCTCTGTGTAATGGCAGATTAACTGTTGACGCTTTGTGGGAATATACTATACCTTTCAAACAAGGTATAAGAGGTATGATAAAATAGCTTACCTTGTCTCTGCTTATGCTTCCAGCCTTGCTTTCATTTTATCCACATTCTCTGATTTTCCTTTCTGTTACATGATTAATAAGCACTTTGAAACTTTTCTTCCCATACTAAAATTACCCTCAGTCCTGCTACTAACACTGTTTTGTTACTGGATCATAGAAAGAACTAAGCACTTTAACCATAAAAGCTGGCTGGTCCTTTGTGTATATTCATAGCACTTCCCCAGTTAGATTTATTGCACATAACTGTAAACAGAATGTGTTCTCTGTAAAAAAAAATGGGTTTTTCCGAAGTACATTTAGGTCTGTCTGTATTTCGGAAATATCACTAATTAGAAAATTGTATCTGTTTAATGAATGGGTAAGTATGCTGAATTCATTTTTCAGCCAACTTACCCATTCATTATTTTCAAAACATGGTGCCCAATGTAGACACACCACCGAAGACCCACCGCTGTAGACCCGCCACCGCACTAGACAGGTTAGTGTATAAGGGGACTCTTAGGTTTAGGCTACGGGAAGTTGAGTCTTAGGGTTAGGCTGTGGGAAGGGTACTCTTAGGCTGCGGGGAGACTCTTAGGCTTAGGCTGCAGGGAAAGCTGTTAGGCTGTAGCTAAGGAAGTCTTATCGTTAGTCTGTGGGGAAAGGTATCTTAGGGTCAGGCTGCAGGAAAGGGAGTCTTAGGGTTAAACTGCAGCAAAGGGAGTCTTAGGATTAGGCTGCGGGGAAGGAAGTCTTAGGGTCAGGCTGTGGGGAAATGCTATAAGGGTAATCTATCTATTTGGTCATATGTTTACAGATTTACAATTGTCAGTGTTTACAGATTGGTATATAAGAACTAGCCATATACATTCTAATGGAACCTCTTGTCAGGGATAAACAGTTCTGATGGAAGGAGGATAGGCTGATACAAGCTTTGTTGTTCACTCCGCCATTCTGGGAAGGGGCATTTTTAGTCCTCCCACTGCAGTCACAGACCCTGAGGTGGCCTAAAGTACCCTTTGTTTAAACAGTACTACAGGCTTACAAAATCAGTTTACATCAGAAGAAGAAGGTAAATAAAACATACAAGCCTGCTTTAATGCGGTCACCCTGCCAAAGACTTAGCCAAATGATTTATCCAAGGGGTACCAGGCCAGGATGCTCCACAACCATGAGGCTAAGGAAAACATTATACACTTTGGGCCTGATCCAGACGTACGCTCATAAAACGATCATGTGCATAGCGTATTTACGCCAGCGTACCTTAGATGCACTCCCCTTGGCACTCCTCTTTGTCGTATTTAGTTTTGCCTTCTTACACCGAGCAAACCCTAGCTTAACTTTTCTGATCATAACCACGGACGGCCGTAAGCTCCTTGCGTAGCACACCCATACTGTACAATTTAAATGCCTGACCCCGCCCTCAGTGCGTATTTATGGGTTTCATATGGCAGACACGCCCCCTCGAGCGTTGTTACCAAGCTGGTACGCTCAAGGCCCATATGCTCAGAATTTCGTAGCATAACATGAGCGTAACATCTGCCCCGCGCATGCGCAGTAAGTACAAATGGCCATTTTTACACTTACAACCATCGTAAAACGCACCCGAGCGTAGGTCTGGATCAGGCCCTTTGGCACAAATATGGCATATATGGGGCTGGAAAATGTAAAGTGATTTTGATATTAACATTTAATAAAAGAAATTCAACATCGCCTTGTTTTGTTGGGTTCTTTTTATTTATTTTATAAGCACATAGTCCTGTGAAGTTTATGCTTGCTAAAAATAAGTAAATACATATATGCATGTAATTACAATTGCCCATTTTTAAAATGAAAGAATTTAACAGTTAATGGGGTAGATCCAGAACTATGTTTGCCGTACGTTTATTCGCGTAGCGTATTTTCGTGTGCGTACATTCTATACACTCCCCTAGGCACACCCCTTGAACGTACGTATTTTGTCAAGATACGCTTTCCAAACCCTACCTTAACTTTTGCCAACGTAACCGCAGTGATCCACACACGTAAATATGGGCAACACGTATTTACGCAGCTAAGCACGCCCATACTGTACACTTTAAATACAAACCCCCACCTACTTAACGTATTTCAGACGTATTTTGGACTCACGTAAAATTGGCACGCCCACACGTAAGTATTTACGTGACACATATGTGAATGGCCCATATGTTCACAATTACGCTACGTTACTGAGCGTATTTTCTATGGTGCGCATGCGCAGTACTTACCAAAAGGCGTATTTACGTCTCCACTACGCGTAAATTCGCTCACAAGCGTTGTTCTGGATCTGGGCCAATGTTTCTATTTCTGAAGGCATTAAAATGATAGTTTGCATTTAGCTAATTTCATATCTGTGTAATCTATTACTTTTTGACTGTGCAATGTTAACTCTGTAGACTATTCTGTGCAACTAAATATTTCAACCTCCTTATTATAAGATTATTTTTTAAACTATAAAATCTAATCATGTTGGCCGCATATATGAATTTAATGAAAATCTGACTCATTCATTATGTTAATATTAATCGGGAAAAATAACAAGATTAATTAATCACAGTCTATTTTGGGGAAAAAAAGCACCCACATTAATTATACATTAAAAATTGTATTAATGAACCACATACCTTAAAGACACCCCACTTTTACAATATATTGTATGTGACAGTTACAAATTCAGCTTGTAAAATGTTTGAACTTTTCTGTAGCTAGCTCATAAACTTTTAATGATACAATTTTGAAGTTTGTTATGAAATAAAATAAATCTGTTAAACCAGATTATTCTTCTATAAAAAAAATTCAAATCTGGCAAGTGTAAATTAACCCATATATTATTATAAGATATAAGATACTAAAATCAACAAAATGATTAGAAATAACATTAAAAAATGCCCCAGCACACTGCCATTAACCAGTAGCTAACCTTTAAATCTATATGTTAAATAAAATGTGGACACATTAGATGCAAATATATACTAAACACTTTCTTTTACCCCCTCCCCCCCTAGGCAGGGCCGTCATCAAAAATTGTTGGTCCCGGGACTGACAAAATATGCAGGGCTGCAGGGCATCGGGCGAATCCCCCCTTACCCAAGTTCCAAAAATGAATGAGCCTCTCTTGCAGCTTTAGGGCGCAGTCCAACGGCGCTCCACCCCTGATGATGCCACATGTCGTGTCACTATATATATAGGTCACTATAGATAAAACAAGCCCACAAAACTTCCCTCATACAGGATGAGAACATATTACATAAAGTGTGAAAAAATACGAAAACATGCAAGAAATACATTAAATACAAAAACATGTCAGCAGCTAATCATAGCAGAATTCATAATGACAGACACAATCCTGGATTCATAATTTAGCACACAGAAAAAAAAAAAATTTCACACATTATAAGAGTTACCATTAAAAAAAAAGCATTGCATTGCAAAGCATATTATAACAATAAGTGTCAAACTTACCTGCTGCTGATTTTCTTTCTCCTGGAGGCAAACTGACGTCCTATTTGAACTTCTGAGGCTGCATCCTTTAGTCACTGTGTGAGTGACGTCACCTACACTGACTCACTGCTTTAACAGACAGTGAGTCAGACCAATCAGTGTGCAGGATGAAGGCAGGAAGTTCAGTCTCTCTCTGTCTCTTCCCTGCAGCGTCTGATTCATTCAGAATGATGTAATCAGACACCGCAGGGGAGAGAGATTATGCCAGCCACTGAATCAGATCTCTTTTTCTCTTCTCACCACAGACTGCAGCAAGTTTAAAGATTTTTCTGTCCGGGCCCAGGACACTAGGCCTGGCTGCCTCCCCGATGGCGGCCCTGCCCCCAGATCTCTAAAACCCACTGTTAATAATTCCCACTGTGTCTCTAAACCCCACACTTATTATTCCCCTTTTGTGAAAAATCCTCACTTTTATGCTTTCTGCTTCTACCACCCGCTCTTTCAGGTGTTTGCCGCCACTGCGAACGGCCCTTGTTTGAAAGAGTTGTTCTTACCTAGCCAGTTCCTCCCCGCAGAAGCAAAGCAATTTATCCACGGACCACCGAAGACAGAGCTCCGAATGGTAAGTCCAAGTTTTACCCCAACCCTTTCCCTAATCCTAACACTAAGACTCCCCTGCCCGTAGCCTAATCATAAGGGCTCCATTTTCAAAGGTCAACTTAGTTAAAATTGACCATAATCCCAGGATTTTAGCTGCGATTATGCAATCACCGCACTCGCTAAAGGCAAAGTCCCGGGACTTTTGCCTTTTCAAAATCAATGTCAAACATAGCAATCGCCGCATTTACTAAGCGTCGCTTAGTAAAATGTCCTGCCACTTGCTAAAAAAAGTGCTATTTAAAAGCGCATGCTGTGTGTGGTGCTTTCATAGAAAGCATCATACACTTTAGCTGAAAAACATATGTCAATATCTTTGACATGTGTTTTTCAGAAGCAAAATGCGAAGCGCAGCATGCTTATAACCCTTAGCATGCAGGCACTGATAGTACTAGAAGGCACAGAATGGGCATGTGTTTCAGGCCATGCTGTGCCTTCTAGTACTATAAGTGTCAGCATGGCAAGGTTTAATGTCATGCTGTGCTATGAGCAATAGCTGTAAAAAAAAGTAAGTTAACAAACTAAACAAACATTATGTACACGGAAAAACAAAACATCACACAACATACTGTACATGTGAATCTGCAAGCTCCCTTTGGAGCAATGTAATTACATGTGCCCACCCTTTAAATGGTCCTAAGTAAAATTCCCTTTATTCGTTTATCAAATGTATATTCTTCCTAATGTTGTTATTAAAAATCCATGGCCCTGATTCAGAGATTGAAAATAAGAACTTAAAGTTACACCTAGGCTAAACCATGTTGATTTCAGGGGAGTAAAATTTCATTTGTTGCAACAGTATTATAGTTAAAAGGTGATGTTTCCCAGCTCAAGTCTAATTAGCAGTTTAAAAGTGAAGCTGATCAGGTATCTGTGTGCAATAAGTAAAAGCAAAGCATTCTCCCTGCATGCATAGAATAAAATTAACTTGACTCCCCCCTGAAATCAACATGGTTTTGCCCAGGTGTAACTTTAAGTTCTTATTTTCAATCTCTGAATCAGGGCCCATGTTCCTAAATATCGAGTAATATTACTATGTCACAGCATTATAAAGCATTAATTACCATAATATTGCAATATGATGTGTCCTGTCAAACTTCAGTCCGTAACTCCATTAGCCATCATCATATTCTATCTGCTGTCCCTTTTAAAAAAAACAATAAAGTCCAGTAAAAACTCACCATTTTGCTGTCATCTATCTTGGGTGACTATCGCGTGAAGATCTAGACCTGTTGATTGAAGTTTTCCTCTTCTTCTGCTGTGTCCCGGTCCTGCATCTTTGGGGTTCCGTTGCTAATGACCATTCAGTCACTAGAGGTCTCCCTTTTATAATCTCTATGATGTCATAGAGACTATAAAAGGGGGACCTCTAGTGACCGAATGGCATGACATTTACCCTTGCCATGCTGACGCTTATAGTACTAGTAGGCACAGCATGACCTGAAACACATAGCAATGCTGTGCCTTCTAGTACTAAGGGTTATAAGCATGATGCACTTGACAATTTCCAAAACTTTTTTTTTAAACCTTAGTCAGAAATGGGCCACGATAAAATCCCTGTGATTTAATACAGAAAATAGCGGCGATTTCTCCATGCAAAAACACTGCCTATCGACGGCGATTATAAATATCCAGCTAAAAGCGTGGCATAGTAAATACGGCGATTTTTTTGAAAAAATTGCAGCAAAGCGCGGCAATGGCTGGCGATTCCTAATCGCAGACAAAAAGCGACCTTTGTAAATGAGGCCCTAAGACTCTCCTTCCCGTAGCCTAACCCTAAGGGCCAGATTTACTAAATTGTAGGTTTGGAAAAGTGGAGATGTTGCCCATAGCAACCAATCAGATTCTAGCTCTCACTTTCTTATTACATACTAGAGAATGTCAGCTAGAATCTGATTGGTTGCTATGGGCAACATCGCCATTTTTCCAAACCTGCAGCTTAGAAAATCTGGCCCTAAGACTCCCTCCCCACATCCTGACCCTAATCCTCCTCTTCTATTACCCTGACCCTAAGAGCCTAACCCTAAAAGCCCCCAGAAAGTGTTTCTCACCTCTCACCATATGTTTGAGTGAAACCACAGCCACAAGTCCCCTGAGGGAGATTAGCTAGCTCTCCGAGAACTGCCTGAATTTTGGGAGTCTCCAGGATGTTCCGGGGGAGTCAGCAACCTTGCTATAAATGCCATAGACATGGCTGTCCCCAGTCCTAAAATAACTAAAAGGGATATTCCTATAACATTAATACTGTAACACGTTACTGTGCTATACAGTGCTATAGCCTACTATGTTTCCTGAGGAGGGTTAGCATTTTGGAGGTCCTATCAAGATGACCCAATTCCTCTGCAAACCAATATTTACACACTCTGTATAGTTATAGTCAGAAATCAATTGTGTGTGTGTGTGTGTGTGTGTGTGTCTGTCTGTCTGTCAGACTGTTCTGTGCATCATCATACAGTATAACTATGACATGGTGCTAATAAATGTTGAATAGGAATAAAACCCATCATCACATTACTAACAATAATTTACAAGTCAGTCATTGATTCCCTAAGTACTAGAATTGATAAATCTAAACTTGTGATAAATTATCCATTACTAATTCCCTGTTAACATTATTTTTTTCACAAATAAATTAGTCACCACGAAAAAGCTGCTTCTGTGATGTCCAATGTATGCATAGGATACTGTGCTTTACAATAGGCCATAAGATGTGTCAGTAGCAAAATCAATGTTCTTCATTATGTAGAGTGTTACTAAAGTATTTATTAGTCAGCAAAACACACATGGTAATTTAGCTACTAGCTATATTTAGTGAACTAATTAGTGGGTTATATTTAGTCTAAAAGTCAATTAGTAAAGATGAATTACTTAATCAGACAGCTTACTTACAAGTTAGGAAGCTAGAAAAATGGTATTTAACCATTAAGCATAGTTTTCTGTCACTAAGTCAGTGATTGGTACATTAAAAAGTCAATCATTCATTTAGAGAAAGCACTAAAGAAAGGTGGAATATTGGAGCATTATGCATTAGGTAAGGGAAACAAGAGAAAACATCTGTAAAAGGAAACATCATAAAAGCTAGAAGCTTTTTTTCAGTAGTGTACAACAATATTCTTTTTCTCTAGTCTGACATTATGCATTGATGTAAAAAAGAAAGAATAAAAATGCTTGCAACACATCATTCGGAGCTCCTAACTACAAATGAGGTTTAGTTTGTCTATCTGGACTACAAAAAAAAGGGCTAATATGGAGTGATCCTTCATTGCCTTGGTTCTGTTTTGGTACCACCATCCCCACCCAGTCAGTTAGTAACACCCCTATGATAAGATTAATAGAACCAATAATTAACAAACACATGTTTCAATCTAATATTAATAACAAACAGCACTTTGTATCATAGATGAGCGGTTAAAATTCAAATGAATCTGACAGATATATGAATTTTGTGATTCTAAATCAAGCCAAGGTAGGACAAGGTTCAGATCTAAAATCAGAGTAAAATGTAAAATTCCCCTTAAATGTGAGATCCTGCGTGTTTTGGACATACATTGTTGTATAAGACTGTTCCTTCTCCCTACTGGTTTCATATGTCAATCAAATCAGAGACCATTCAGAACTACCTTCAGTTGTGATTGGTTGTAGGATAGTGTAAAACTTCTGTGCCCATTTGAGTCCTCCATCCCTCTATGTATCTGTCTATGCTTTAGGTTGTACGTATACTTATATGTATACTGTTTTGTGCTCTCCATGCTACTTGTTAATTTTTTTTAGTCATTAATATATTTGCTCGGGTATTTTTCTGCTCTCCTCTCATTCAGACTTTTGAATGATGTATTAGACCGGACCTTCTCCCTATTGGCCATTTGTTATGGCAATCAAATCTGAGGTCAATCCAAACTACCTAGTAATCTACACACCTCTGATTCAGATTTTAGACTTTAGGAGATTGTAGTAGATTGTATAGATTCTGTTTCCATCTGAGGCCTCTGCCACTCT
>WWET01000820.1:208678-235364 GCA_011038615.1 Limnodynastes dumerilii
TGGTCCAGTCCAGTGGTCCAGTTCTGTGGTCCAGTCTTGCAGTCTTGTGGTCCAGTCCTGAGGTCCTGTCTCGTGGTCCAGTCCAGTGGTCCAGTCCTGAGGTCCTGTCTCGTGGTTTAGTCCTGAGGTCCTGTCTCGCGGTCCAGTCCGGTGGTCCAGTTCCGTGGTCCAGTCTTGCGGTCCAGTCCGGTGGTCCAGTTCCGTGGTCCAGTCTTGCGGTCCAGTCCGGTGGTCCAGTTCCGTGGTCCAGTCTTGCGGTCCAGTCCGGTGGTCCAGTTCCGTGGTCCAGTCTTGCGGTCCAGTCCGGTGGTCCAGTTCCGTGGTCCAGTCTTGCGGTCCAGTCCGGTGGTCCAGTCCTGAGGTCCTGTCTCGTGGTTTAGTCCTGAGGTCCTGTCTCGCGGTCCAGTCCGGTGGTCCAGTTCCGTGGTCCAGTCTTGCGGTCCAGTCCGGTGGTCCAGTCCTGAGGTCCTGTCTCGTGGTCCAGTCCTGAGGTCCTGTCTCGTGGTTTAGTCCTGAGGTCCTGTCTCGCGGTCCAGTCCGGTGGTCCAGTTCCGTGGTCCAGTCTTGCGGTCCAGTCCGGTGGTCCAGTTCCGTGGTCCAGTCTTGCGGTCCAGTCCGGTGGTCCAGTTCCGTGGTCCAGTCTTGCGGTCCAGTCCGGTGGTCCAGTTCCGTGGTCCAGTCTTGCGGTCCAGTCCGGTGGTCCAGTTCCGTGGTCCAGTCTTGCGGTCCAGTCCGGTGGTCCAGTTCCGTGGTCCAGTCTTGCGGTCCAGTCCGGTGGTCCAGTTCCGTGGTCCAGTCTTGCGGTCCAGTCCGGTGGTCCAGTCCTGGTGGTCCAGTCGTGCGGTCCAGTCCTGCAGTCTAGTCCTGGTGGTCAAGTCCTGCAGTCCAGTTCTGCAGTCCAGTCCGACGTTTCAGCCCTGAGGTTCAACCCTGAGGTCCGGTTCTTAGGCCGTGCCTGGAGTTCAAGTCCTGTGTCCCAGTTGATGCCCTCAGCTGTAACCAGTTCTGCCGCTCCGGCCCTGCTGACTTCTACTCTGCTGCCTGCCTCTGCTACTCTCATCACCATCAGGATCATCTCTCACCAATTCCCATTGGACACCATTCCGGACTACCAGTGTTATTGTTGGACTTTATTCATATCTCCTGACGAACTCTCTGGCACTTCCTCATTGTCATCTCATTCTGGACTCATGTACATTCTCACTCCTGTATGCTCCCATCTGTGTTTTGCTGCTCCATTTCATTAAACCCATCATTTATTCACCTCACATCTGTTGCTTCTCTGGAAACCCGGGCAGATCCCACTAAGATTCATAGTTCGTGACACCGAGTAGAAGATCTGGATAAAATAGGCCAGTGCAGCAACCTCCAGCTGCACAGGACCATAGTCTCCGCACTTATACAAAATGAATATTGGGGATTAATTTCCTGGGGCTCCTATATCCTACTTCTAAGTTAGTTACAGACTAAAGGTTTTGCAAAATGTATGTGTACTCTTTGCATTGATGATGATGATGATGATGATTAATTACCATTCCCATTGAAACATGATTTGTCCAGGTGCAGACTAACATCTAATTTTTGCTGGATAGTGATCAAGGGTCCAGAGCGCTGCGTTATGTGGATAAAGCAGCCGTTTTACAAGCCTCTATAAGAATATACAATGTTCTATCTAGTAGTGATGGAGAGAAGAGAGGTTTGATATTCAGCGCTAAAAGTGTATCAAATATATGGCACTTATACATTTTCCAAATATATCAGATGTATGTGCAATAACAATGATAACTTTTACACTTTCAGGCAAATCACAAAGTCAAATATATGAGTGGTACTTCAGTAATTGCCAAATCCACCAAATAGGTATGTAGTGGTAATAATCACTTTTTTAAAAAGGATACTGGGCAGAGATATCCTTTTATGTGAAGTATCGCATCAGAGGTTTTCCTTTTAACCCACGTAATTTCCTATTAGAAACGGAGTCCTTATACTGCTGCAAGTCTCTGAAAGTAGTGACAGCTTTACTAATCCTGTGTCTCCACTTCAGACGACTTGCCAGAAAAAAGAAATAAAGTTTCACTTACAGTTCTGTGATCTGGACTTGCAGTTGCTGGTTTTAATGATTAGAGTAGATGATCTGGTCTTAAAGTACATTATAACACTGTTTTAGCGCTGAATATCAAACCTCTCTTCTCTCCATTTAATTTTTGCTGTTTCTCAAAAACTGGCTCAGCCCTTTTCGGTCTAAGAAGTACATCAAGTAAGAAATTAATCAATTTTCACAATTATACCTGGTTCTTTTAAACAATTAAGTTTTAGTAGCAAATATTATTATGGCAACAGTTTGAGGTTACTGAAAACAGAGGGGAATTAGTTCATTTTAATGCTATTTTAAATGTTATTTTAAAGGGGTCTGGGTCCCCGCAACGAACAACCCTATTTCGGTAGGGCCGTTCTCTCCCAGCCAGTTTCAAACTGGCTGGGATATCAATTGCTTATGCCTCGAAGAGCACAGGACACGGTGCTCCGAAAGGTGAGTGGCTAAACTAACCCCACCCTACCCTAATTCTAACCTTAACCCTCCCCTTCTATTACCCTAACCCTCCCTTCCCTGCAGCCTGACCCTAACCCTCCCTTCTCTCTAGCTTGACCCTAATACTCCCTTCTCTATAGCCTAACCCTAAGACCCCCCTCCCCACAGCCTGACCCTAACCCTATGGTTCTAACCCTAACCCTCCCTTCCTAAGCACCTAACCCAAACCCCCTAATACTAAAATGCCCCGGAGAGGGTAACTCACCTCTCCAAAGCTGTCATCCGGCGGGTCTGCGAAAATGAATGGCCAAGTTTGCCGATTGGCACACTCACCCATTCATAAAAAAAAAATTCTAAAATGGCCCCCTATTCGAATATTCAGCTTTCTCTATTTCAGAAAGCGGGCCATTGGACTGGAAACTGCAAACAATTTTAAAATTATTATTACAACATGTTTTTCCAATGAAAAGATAAAGTAAAAACAACAACAAAAACATAATAATACACTTAAAAGGCCTGATCCAGACCTATGCTTTGGTGCGTTTTTACGATGGTTGTAAGCGTAAAAAAACAGTCATTTATACTTACTGCGCATGCGCGAGGCAGATGTTATTCTCAGAAATTCTGAATGTATAGGCCTTGAGCATGCCAGCCCCTTATCAATGCTCGAGGAGGTGCTAAGCATCGTAACTACGCAAGGAGCTTACGGACGCCTGCGGTTACGATCAGAAAAGTTAGGGTAGGGTTTGCTGATCGTAAGAGGCAACACTAAGTACGAACAGGGGGAGTGCCTATGGGAGTGCATCGTAGGTACGCTGGCATAAATACGCTACGCACATGAGTGTTTCATGAGCATAGGTCTGGATCAGGCCCAAAGTATAGAATCTTCTATGCAAATTTAGAATATGTAAAAGCCCCAAAAAATGTATAATACTGTTATGAATTTTTTTTTTTTTACTAATACAGAAAGATTATTTAACAAAATGCATAATACATTATAAAATGTATATACTAAGCATTGCCAGCAATAAATAAAAATAATGGGCCAGATCCAGAACAACGCTTGAGAGCGAATTTACGCATGGCGGAGACGTAAAATCGCGTTTTAGTAAGTACTGCGCATGCGCACCATAGAAAATACGCTCCGTAACATAGCGTAAATGTGAACTTATGGGCCATTCACGTATGTGTCACGTAAATACTTACGTGTGGGCGTGCCAATTTTACGTGAGTCTAAAATACATCTGAAATACGCTATGTAGGCGGGGGTTTGTATTTAAAGTCCACAGTATGGGCGTGCTTAGCTGCGTAAATACGTGTTGCACATCCGTACGTGTGCGGATGACATCGGTTTTGTGAACAAAAGTTAAGGTAGGGTTTGGAAAGTGGATCTCAGACAAAATACGTACATTCAAGGGGTGTTCCAAGGGGAGTGTATAGAAGAAGAAGTAGTGAATTTACAAAAGATGAAAAGCAAGTAAAGTTAAATAAATGTGGAACATAAAGCACAATACATACTGTATTGGATACAAACTACTTGTGTTGTGTTTGGGCTGCCATATATCTACAAAATGTATATATCTATATATCATATCTATATATATATATATATAGTTAAGTAGTTCTTTCTTTACGTATTGCTGGCCCTATAATTTTTCCCTAACTTACCTACGTTTAGAACACAGATGACAAAATATCAATACCTAAAAATTACAAAAACGTTGATTTTTATTATGTTATTGTGTTCTGTTTCTTTTCACTTAATACAATTCATAGTATTGTATCTCACATGCTGGAAGCAAATTTTTTTTATAATAGTATTATACTTTTTTTGCCCTTTACATGTTCTAGATTTGCATAGAAGCTTCTATACATTAGGTGTATTAGTATGTTTTTGTTGTTGTTACTTTGTCTTTTCATTGAAGGTAATGGAAGGGGAGGGTTAGGGTAACAATTAGGGTAAGAGTTTGAGTTACATTAATACCATTCACCACTACCTCTTCTTGCAGAAGTAATTCATTTCCCAGCCAGTTTTACACCTCTTCACCTTTTTCTCTCTTTATAGTTAGAACAATTGATTCATTATTACTATACACCAATTAAAGGGGTACGTAGATTTCTTCAAACATGATGTCGTATTATTGGTATATTTTTAACTTATAAAAATTTGTGTCACTAACTAGAGCTTTCATAAACATACAAGTATATTGAACCCATTAACCTGTTCACAGATGTTATGTGTTATTTGATACAACTGAAGGGTCAAAAATGCTATTTATAATTTGTAAGAAAAGTGACATTTATCCTCAAGCATATTAAACAGTGTGCCTGTCACTGAGAAAGACAATCATTGTGCAGATAAGAAACTATTGTGGCTTCCCAATGAAGAGAGACATCATGGATAAGATCAATTACTTGAATTTGAACATATTTCTCTGCAGTGACATTTTTTTTTATCAATCTCTTAAACCTCCACTAACTTCAAATCACAAACTATAATATTCTTTGCTGTCTTTAAACACACTACATGATAATCGGCTCCATCTGAACACTGTCCTGCATCAATCCCCATAGGATTGGCCTAGCAGCAGTCACTTTGTTTATGAACTCTTACCAGTCTAGTTATGAGGTGGAGTCATTTTTTAACAGTTGTCTCATAATTCTGATAAATTAGTCATACACTGTGATGATTGCATTGAGTCTAACAGCCTATAATTTTGTAGTGTGTAGGCAGCTTTGGTAATACACTGCTGTAGTTGGTAATAATGACCCACCAGTGTTTTGTTTTAATGGTCTTAATTTTGTTGTGAAATGCTCCACAATTCACTTATTTACATATAAATTATCGTATATTATGCTATATACAGTATTTTAGCATGTTCAAAATAACTGCCAGACTGATCACCTGGTTGCTAGGATGGCCCACTGCCTGCATGCTCCAAATACCATAAGTAGATCGAGTCTCCATTTTAGACTACCCAATTTCCGCAGCACTGCAGTAAGAATATATGAGTACTTCCAGTGTCCTCTGGAAGTACTCCCCGGCTGATTATTTCTACTCCAGCTCAGAGTTCTGTACAGCCTAATCCCGCAGTACCTTCCATAGTTATTCCTAGTGATTTGAATTTTACTTCAGATCCTAAACTTGAAGCATGTCTCCTCCATTCCCAAATTACTCAAGTCCTGCAAGTCCAGGCGTGGTGTCCCATCCCATGTCAAAATCTGTGTCAAAATGGGATCATATCATAAATTATAAAATAATCTGGATTAACCTTATAAAAGGTGATCACTGTATAAAAGCATTGTGTTACTTGTCACATACACAGTTCCCACTATCTTGTATTCCAATCTCATTCCTAATTAAGTCTTTCTTTGAGCTATAAACCACATAGAGGTTATGTCACTTAAGGGGAAATCCATATTGCCACCTGGATAAAGAACTTTTGACAGCTGGATGGATGAGGGACCATAAACATGCAAACCCACATCAAAATTTCAGGAACCAACTCGCTCTAGCCAGATGCAACCACATCAATGACCTGGAAAGGTGTTCTGCCCCTGCAAGATCCAGTTTTTCTTTCTTAGGCATGCATCATTTTGTGTATTAAAAGGCCCAAGCTAGGGCGGGAATTTATAGTGGTTTATTCCTGAGCCAGGTGAACCTCTCTGTGGTATTGTGCTGATGACATAATTGTCATAATTGTATCCCTTTTATGTACCTCTTTCTTAATCTTTCCCACTCTATTGCATTCTGGTGTTCAGTTTATAAATTTGTTTAGTTACTGCTATTTTGTGCTTACATTGTTTGATTTCTGTGTATTGCTGTTTTGTTATTGATCATTTTGGCCATAATTTTAATGTTTGTATTTTCTGTCCATTCTGTGCAAATTTTTGTTAACATTTTGCAACCATATACAATCAGGTCACACAACTATTTATTGAAACTTTCACTCCTGCAACCCCATACAGCGTTCCCAGTGTCTCAGTCCCAGACGGGGTTCCAAGTGTCTCAGTCCCAGACGGGGTTCCCAGTGTCTCAGTCCCTGACATAATTCCCAGTGTCTCAGTCCCAAGAGGGGTTCCCAGTGTCTCAGTCCCAGGAGCAGTTTACAGTGTTTCAGCCCCCAGGAGGAGTTCACAGAGTCACTGGGCCAGATCCAGACCTACGTTCACTTTACATTTCAATGCGTAGCGTATTTATGCGTCCGTAAATACTATGCACTCCACCTTGGCACTCCCCTCGGTCGTATGTATGTTTCCCATTTTGTGCTTACCAAACCCTACCTTAACTTTTCTAAGCATAACTGCTGTTGGCCTAATGGCTACACGTACTTACGTGCCTAAACACGCCCATACTGTACGATTTAAATGCCTCACCTGCCTTTGAAGCATAATTACGGGTGTCGTATGGTTGGCACGCTCCTTCGTCCGTAGTTACGCCGATGATGATAGGCTCGTAAGTACGTTCAGAGTTTCTGTTTCTGGTCTGATAAACTGCGTTTTAACAACTATAGCGAGTGTAGAAACGCTAGTGGTCGTAGCTTTGCATTTGGCCCATTGTTTAAGAAAGAGTTTCAAGTGTTTTTTCCCCTTAAAAGGGTCTCCAGTGTCTCACCCCCAAAAGGGTCTCCAGGGCCTCACCCTAAAAAAGGGTCTCCAGTGCCTTGTCCTCCGAAAGGTCTTCAAGTGCCAAAACCACAGGAAGGGCTTCAAGTGCCAATACCCCAAGAGGGGCTTCAAGTTCAGTCTCTGATACTGGACACTCGTGCCCTTCAGCCTCAAGTTTGGGGCTCCCAAACCCTTCAGCCTCAAGTTCGGGGCTCCTGTACCCTTTAGTCTCAAGTTTTGGGCTCCTGTGTCCTTTTGTCTCTGCTATTCCTGCTCCAAGATTGCTTAAGAAGTCTCACCGAAAATCTCCTGTAAAGCCCCTCTCTGCGCTTCCAGAGACTACTCCTAAAGGGGGATGAGAGGGTTACTGTCACACAACGCAGGTATTATAATACCAGATGCTGCTTTTTGTCTCGGTGGGAGTCCCCGCCGTGAAAACTGTCTTTTAGAAGTAGAGGCAGGCGAAAAATCATTTTTGGCTGTCTCTATTTGGAATAGGCAGCCTTTTGCGATTGGCTCTCACATGGCTAATT
Organism: Limnodynastes dumerilii; assembly: GCA_011038615.1. Classification (NCBI taxonomy): domain Eukaryota; kingdom Metazoa; phylum Chordata; class Amphibia; order Anura; family Limnodynastidae; genus Limnodynastes; species Limnodynastes dumerilii. Next base: position 216,350 of record WWET01000820.1, read on the forward strand.
TGCATGCCATCACATGTAATCTAGCTTTCTTTGAAGATTGATTTAAGGTGTTGTTTTTGGATTGCGATCGAGGCTTAGCATAATGCCAGGCTTAGCATAATACTTTCTACTATAGTATGCTAATATTTTGAATATGTTTGTGACTGTTGCTTTAACTTGAATGTGATGTTTTTATATGAGTTATACTGACACTTCTTTTAATAGAATGTTACTTAAAAAATGTATTAGCACTTTCTTATTATTTAGAACTCTGTTTTTGTTTAATGATATGATGCAATAAAGAAGGTTATCTAAAAAAAAGTCATTTCGTTAGTAGAATCAATATAACCTTATTATAAAAGTAAATTAACAATCAACAAATGAACTAGAGTAATAAATATCTACCAATTTAACACTGTTCCACTTGAAACGTAAACAGCCCCAATGCTTTCTCATGTCTATAAGAACAAATGGAAGGCAGACTTCCAATCCCAGTCTTCTGCCTTAAGTATTCCGATCCGTCTTCATTTAAAATGGGGATGAATTTGAAGTCTGGGTAGTGAGGCCTGCATATAGAATATCCATTTTGTATGCCTTGCATACCAACCCTCACCCGCTCTGTACCCTCCTGTGCTCACACTGACCCACTGTTGTCAACTTGGCAGATCAAAACAAAACAAAGACAAACTTTGTATCTAGACGCAATCAGCGATAGTGCACATATGCAAATGCAAGATTACAAAACACTTATTTATCAGAGGTCTGTTTTTATATACAAAAAAGGGGTTAAGCAACTGTGTTTAAATTATTTAAAACAACCAAATACTGGCAAAAAAAAAAATACTAATAATTAAATGCATATTAAATATTCAGTAATTTAAGAGATGTCTTTTATTTGTGTAATAATGCAATTTCTTTTTATTAGCAATGCTAAAATAACAGTACAGAACTGGTTTTGTAGGGAATTTAAACATTTGTTTTATCTTTAAAATAAGTTACTTTGTTTATTAAAGTTTTTATTACTTTTAAAATAGGGCCCTTGTTAAACACATTTACAGTCTGTGTGGGTTTTATTACCAATGGCAATTTAAATCCAACTTTGATCTCTTGCTTATTTGTAATTATCATGTGAATTATAAGTTCTATTGCTCTATAAAGAGATTTTTACTAATGTCAGTTGGCACAATGAGAGCAAAGTAGCACTGCAGGACACTTTCAGTAACAGGCTATTTGTTATTCTATATAGAGATAGACATAAACACACACAAAGCGGGTTAATTAGGCTTTTATTTACTTTGCTGTGAAGATCATATTTATTTCTTTTTAGATAAACATGACTTGTGAAAGCACAAAGCAGCTGACAGAGCTGGTGTATGACTAGCGCCTCACATCCTGTTCCATTAGGAACTTATTGATTGCAAACAGTGGGCAACAACTAGAAGCATTTATAAATATTGAATTGGAAACAATGGCTTTCCTTTACTTTATGATAATTTTATTGATTTTGGCAATTTGAAGCATGCTTTTAGATGGGGCAGCCATTAGGAGACATATATAACAAGCTGAGACACTTCGAAGAAGGCAAGTTGAACACTTGGGAGACAATGCAGGAAAAGAACAAGTTTAGCACTGAAATGTAATGTATTCCACTTGTATAAATAGAAATGTATAAATCTAATTGAAATATAATGGATAAAGAATAACTATGGACCGGATCCTGAGTTAAGTAAAATGGTTGTTTTCCACATGCAAGGTGCATGCATGCACAAAAAATATTTTATTATAGATTGGTAATGGAAATCTTTGCATCGGTAGAGTGGAATGAGGCGGTCTGCATGCAACGTGTAGTGGGGTGCAATGGTTTATACAAAACAGACTTCTGTTCATTCTCGTGTTACGAAAGGATGGTGCAGAAATCTTAAGGTAGGGCCAGGTTTTCACTAGAGCCCCTGATGGTGGGGATAGGCTTGTGTGGCAGGCTCTTAGCAGGCCGTGGTCCTGTGGTGACTCCCAGCATAAAACAGGGGGTTTGGGAGTAAGGACTGACAGACTGGACAAAGCAGAGAACAAGGCTGACAGACAGTCCAAATATCAGAAAAGCAGATAAACATAGAGTGAAGCTACAGACAAAACAGAGGCTGGACAAGCTCATACAGGAGTTTTGTGTAGGGCAGGGTTAGTGAGCACTGTGTAACACCAAAAGGAGAGCAATGCAAAGCACTAATGGATAATGGAGCAGACCAGCAAGTTTCCTAGCTCTTGTTGGTCTGAATACTGGCTTTTTAGCACAATCTGAGACCTATTAACTATGCTAGCACTTGTAGAAAAAACTATAGCTATAGCATGCTGTCATCCAGCTTACTGAGAGAGCAGCATCCTGGCTGTCTAATAATAGCCAGGACCTGCTCAAGCAGCCAATGGAATCTACTTTAAATCTCCACAGCTGCTGCACTTGGAGCTACGAGCACAGCAGCTGCAGATGTTTGGATCCAGTTCTATATGCAGCTGTAAAAGTGGTTTTGTTGTATTTAGTTGTAAGTCTAAAGGTTTTTATTTTATTTAATACTTTTCTGATTAACTTTGTCCTTGGTGGGACAAAAAATAACTTACACATATAACAGAAAATACTAAGAACTTAATTCAGACCTCCGAACGCATTCTATCTGCATAAAAGTCTGAAAGTCCACTATTAAAAGTGAAGTGCACTCCCATGTCACTCCCCTCTCATGTGTGGACTTTGCAGACCTTGGGCTAGATGTACTAAGCTGCGGGTTTGGAAAAGTGGAGATGTTGCCCATAGCAACCAATCAGTCTTGCTCTCACTTTCCTATTACATACTAGAGAATGTCAGCTAGAATCTGATTGGTGGCTATGAGCAACATCTCCACTTTTCCAAACACGCAGCTTAGTAAATCTGGCCCCTTAAGTCTCTGTGCGAATCGGCGTCTGTACAGAATACTTATCTGCACAGAGGTCACAAACCCAGCCCATACTGTGTAATTTAAATGGTCTCCCCTGCCCAACTTGTGGAAGGAATGGCCCACCCTGTTGTACAGATTGCCATCCTTACAGAATTTTGTTCTGAATGACAGGAGATCTGCTACATAACATGTGACCGGTCCATGTGCAGTTGTAACATTTAGAGTGACTTATATAAGAGGCTTGCGTTTCGCCTAATGTTACTAAGTCTGGGTCTGGCTCTGGCTCTAAGTTATCATAAGACACTTAACACCTACGGCATCTTGGAGACACAGATTCATTTAACCAGAGTCTAGTAACAGAAAAAATATATTCTTAATACTGTTTAAATCTCAGAATTGGATGTAGTAGATCTTGTGGACTGGTATTAAAGGACCACTCTTCTAGAACACTCTTTAAAGACGTTTTTGGATGTTATTGTGGCAATCCACAGTTTTGTCTTGTTGATCTTCTTTTAAAATGTCAAGTTTGGGTAATACACTGATTAAGTGTAATAAAATTAGAAATGATTGATTGTTCAATCCAATTTGCTGTGATTTCAAATATTAACGGATTTTACTTGATGACAATAATAATAAAAATACATCAATTTAAGATTTAGATATATCCTCAATACAAATAAAAGAAAGCACATATAAAAGCAGGCACAAAGTAACTGAACATACAATAAGATCCCCATGCAGAAAGAATAAACATTTAGGAATTACAATAAAACAACAACAGGGGAATTACAGGGGAACAAAAATGTTATGTCAAATTAAGTGATAATTTAAACCAGCACTAGAGATACATCTATGGTGTTATTTCATGCAGCACTACTCTATATTTAAAAGGGGCCACATTATATACACACAAAAGGGGCTGGGAAGTAACATTGCAAACACATGGGATTCCTTGGGCCAGATCCTGAGCTACATACGAGTGCATATTTACGCCAGCCGCTGTCGTAAAATTGCCTTTTTGTCCAGAAATAGGGTCTACCCCGGTTGCTTAAAGGTGAGAAATTTGAAGTCCTTGTAGTAAACACTCCTAGCTACTTGAGATATGGCACCATAATCACACTTAAGAGTGAGTCTGTCCCCACCATCAGGGGCTATAGTGAAGACCAGGATGCTAGTTAGACTCCCTGGTTTGCCGAGAGCGTAACACCTCTGCTAACGCTGCAGTCAGTACTCTGACAAACATTCTTCATATAACTCTTCGTATAGTTAAGGCCTATGCCTATGGTTCTCCTTTGTGCCCCTGTTTGACTCAAACAAAATTTGTCTTTTTATAGGAACATCCAGTGGCCAATACGCTCCAAGGCAGTCTCAGACATACAGCTGTGAATAGAGAGATTTCACGATTATGTCCCTTCCCCCCTTTACTCCTCCCACTTCCGGATCAGTGGTCATTGCAGACTGGCTGCCAGCTTCTAATGATCACTGCACAGGAAGTGGGCAAATTGGAGGGCAAAAGTGATGTGAATCGTGAAAGCTCTATTCCTGGACAATGTATACAGGGCTATCATTAGGGAAGGACAGCCGGGACAACTGTCCCAGGCTCACAACTGATGGGGGTGACCATCATGTCAGGGCAAATGCGCAGGGAAAATTTCCCTGCGCACTGGCCAGATGGTCTGCGAGGCCCTGCCCACATGACATGGGGCGGGCCCGACTGATGTGTCCCGGGCCCAAGAAATTCTGAAGGCAGCCCTTCAGTCCAGGAACGTTACTCCTCCGGACTCTGGATGCTGGTCTCAATTACCAGACCGTCCAGAATAATCCTGGATGGGTGGTAACCCTACTTTGGACCGAATCCAGAAGTAATAGTAGATTGCATTGTGAAGACTAGCATACAGATCTTGCAATTCTATATTCTGTATGTGCAACTGGAATGCAGAACCGCTACCCTCTCCTTGTACATATGGAAATTCTGAATGCAGAACGGCACAGAATGGAGGATTGCACAAAATAGCTTTTGAATGTCTTTACTGCATGATTATCCTGCTTATGCCCACCCACTGCATATCTTACATGCATGGTAAGTAGGTTCGCCCTGCCTTCAGAGAGTGAATTCCACACGGACCACAGCATCTGTGCACTGATACGGAATTCACTGTACTGCGTGGGTCATTGCTTTTGCCATTTTGTACTGTGTTTGTAAATACATATTTTGCAGACTGTGATTTCACATTGCACGCTTCAGTTTTAGGTCAGTAACATATTGTAGCTTCAGACCAACTGTCAGAGTCTGCTTATTTATTGTTCATTTAGTTTCACTGACACACTGTCAGCCTCCGGTACACTACCTATTAAACAAAGCACCACACAAGTTTTTGCTTATCTCATAACTAGTAAACAATTTAACATCATACTACCTCTGTAATAAACTTGCTGCTTCTTTGAAAATGGCATATTCAATCGTATCATTAATTGTTATATCAGCTCAGCAAAGTACAATACTAATAACTCTTTTTAAATTGATTTTACCCTTTAGTACAAAGGGCAAGAAGTTTTAACTTCAATCCGGAAGTTTGTCAAAAACCTTTGTGTTTTAAAAATAAACAGGGAAACACATCCAACTCACCTCAACTTTTTGCAGTGTTATTTAAACAAGGTTTAGTGCTTTCCCCTGTGACATTAAGTATGAAAGGTGAAAAATGAAGAGACAGAACAGTAAGGGCCAGATTTACTAAGCTGTGGGTTTGGAAAAGCGGAGATGTTGCCCATAGCAACCAATCAGATTTTAGCTGACATTATCTATTATGTAAAAGTGAGAGCTAGAATCTGATTGGTTGCTATAGGCAACATCTCCACCTTTCCAAACCCGCAGCTTAGTAAACCTGGCCATAAATGTGAAATGTGTCTGACAAAGTTGTCTTTGTTAATAGTCTGACAATAGGATTACAACAACTAGCGAGTGTATCATTGATGACAAGTAATAACATTTTGTTTGTATTGTATCTTTACTCATGGAACATTAAAAAACCATAGTAAAAATATAATTTAAATAAATATTTTATTGCTGCTTACATATGAAAAATAAAACTCTTTACATTGTATTCAACATTTGCTTTAGACTTTGCAATTAAGGTATATTTCTCCAGCTTTTCATTTTTTCTATTCTACCTCATGACAAAGAATGTATCTATGGCATCATGGATTCTTTTATTATAGGGGTTAGTCATATTGGTTTTTCTTACAGTGCTCAGAAATAAATTGTGACTTTTCTCTTTTTTCATAAGTGGAAAGCAGTAGCATGTTTCAAAGGGATTTTAATTAGGCAATTGACTAAAGACTTTTAAAAGGTCTATATTAGATGTGGTAACAACCATAGAATTAAATCTTAAATGTTAATGGATTGTTTAATCGCTTTGATATTAGAACACCATTTTGATTTGCTAAATTTAAATATTTCATTCCTTTTTTTTGTCTCATGAAATAATTGATAGAGGTTTCTATTAAAGATTTACTGTCTGAAAAGAAAAAATTGCTGTATATTTTAGTGCTTTTTCTGACAGCATTTTTGACAGCATTTTATCTGATCATTCTCAATATCATATAACTGAATTTGTATCTAAAATGTAAAACATAAAAATAAATATGCAATTAAACCAGGTCTCTCTTTTTTCTTTTCGTCCTACTCCATTGTAACTGCAGTGATAAGAAAAAAGTTAAAAAGATATCTCACATTGAGGCTATGGAAGGGTATAACTCTGGTGTCAGGAGATGATAACACCAAAAAAGGAGTAGCTGTTCTCAATGATGCTAAAATGGGAGAAGTGGCTGGACTTTCATGGGATGTTTACAGTGTGCTTATATTTTAGTTATCACTGGGAATATTGAATCTGTAGATGTACTGAGCATATATTAGTAAATTCTATGTATGAAATGCTGGTCTTTGTTATGCATATTATTTCACTGCTAAAAGAGGAGTATGATATGCAGGTCATGGTATATTATAAATGAAAAACCATGATAATGATTCTGAACCAATTGCAACAAATCAAAATCAAATAATCTCAAATATTCTTAATTATTTTATCCTCCAGTAGCTATCTATAGGTGTCGGGTCTTGCATTGGAAACTGGTGGATCCTGTGGCGGGTCTGCAGTGGAACTTTCTAATTACTGACATTTTCTAAATAGACACGTATTTCGAAAATGCAATTTTTGGAGCAGCGAACAGGACTGGACTTACCCTAGCCCACATGTATAAGCAGTTGATATATGTTTAAAGGTTCTGACTTAAGTTGTCCTAGTTCAAAGAGATGCAACATTTAGTCTAGTAGCAGGTAACCAAACTAGTTTGGTAAATGCAATAGGTCACATGCCTTAAAAATTCTTGTACCCATGGACACATCCAAAGCAGGTGTCTGAATGTCCATTCTGGATTTCCAGACTTATGAATGAATGAAGAACCAGACAAGCTGAACCTGACCAGTCTAGTGGTTGTAAGGTAGGTCCTATTGCCCTATGGGTAATAATTACCCTCTGGTCCATCTCGCACCCCTACAATCTATACTAAATGCTGCAGCCAGGCTCATCTTCCTCTCCCAACGCACTGCCTCCACCTCCCCTCTCTGTGTCTCCTGATTGGTCACCCTCTCTCACTTAGGGCCTGATCCAGACCTATGCTCTGGTGCGTTTTTACGATGGTCGTAAGCGTAAAAACGGCCATTTGTACTTACTGCGCATGCACGGGGCAGATGTACGCACAGAAATTCTGAGCGTATGGGCCTTGAGCGTAACAGCCTCGTAACAACGCTTGTTTGGGCAAGTCTGCTATACGAAATCCGTAATTACGCACAGAGGGCGGGGTGAGGCATTTAAATCGTACAGTATGGGCGTACTAAGTGTCGTAACTATGCAATGAGCTTGCAGACACCCGCGGTTACGATCTTTGCTAGACGTAAGAAGGCAAAACTAAGTACGACCAAGGGGAGTGACGAGCGGAGTGCATCGGAGGTACGCCGGCGTAAACACACTACGCACATAAGCGTTTCATGAGCGTAGGTCTGGATCAGGCCCTTAGCATCTTAGCTCTTATGAGCAGTGTCATCCTCCCTCCTGTCATCTTCCCTCTACCCTGTCCTCATCACTTCCCACCATTTTCTCTCTACTGTCTATCTCTTTCCTTATTCATCTGCTCCTACACACATATCCAGCATCTTTATTTTCCATATATATTGTTCTGCTATTTTTGTACTGTATTTTCTTTTTGCAGTGTACCTTTATTGTATTCTTTATTCTATGATTTTATACCATGTATTAATATTGTATTAATTTATTCTATGATTTTATGTATTATTTATTCTATGATTTTATACTTTGTATTAATATTGTATTGAATATGTAACTATTGGGTTTCCTATTGCCTCTGTAGGGCTCTGCGGATACCGTGTAGCGCCTTAAAAATAAATGATAATAATAATAATAATTAAATTGTGGTAATGAATAATGCCAGGGATTTTATTGAAATATTCCCACTCCTCCCAGGTCCAACTTCCACTTGGTTTGTAAGAAAAAGGTTTGTCCTCCATCAAAAAGTAAGGAAGAAGGAGTAGAGCCAGGAAACTAATTTAGGTGTGCCTAAGGATGTCAGGAGGCTACGAATTGGTGAGATCCAGACAGTCAAATCAATTCCTCCTAGTTCTGTTGTAAATGCATGCCTAAATTGTAGGAACCTAAAAAACAGCTGACTTGGAAACTGAAAGTCTGTTTTGAGTTACTCAAAATATTTTCATATGAATTTCATTATCCACTGTGTTTTCATATTTACATTTTAAGTTGCAAGCATACATTTTGTCCAAACCTTTTATAAAGTAAGCTGAAACAGCTTTTAGTAAGATGCATTGCTTGTTTGGGGTTAACTTTCAACTACCATGCTCCCAGTACTGAGGTAGTACAATAGGAGAAATCAACTATTAGGTAAAAGATCAAATGTCCTTTCTGACATGAAAGTTAATGGTTGGGGTTTGCACCTTGTATCTTGAGCAGAATCACAATTTTCTAAAAGACTGTTTTGAAAGCTCAGTTGCAGAGGTTAAGGAATGATGAAGGCATGGACAATGGGGGGATTTCATTTATATGGGAGGTAGAAACATAACAAAGGAATAAAAAAGGACATTGACAAAGGTAAGAGAATAGTAAGTGAAGGAGAGAGAAAATTGAGAGGGAGAAAGAGAGAGAGACAGAGATGCATGTCCTGATTCAACAGTGCACGCAAAATGCAAAATGATATGTGATGCAAAAGTCTGACATATATAAAAGGCAGTTTCACTTTGACTATCCAGAAGTGTCCTCTTGTCCATGTTGTGTCAAGGATAAGGTTGTAAATGCACTTTCCAATGTAAGTATGCCAGACGGTGCACTGTAAATAAGTCACACTTCTGGATAACATTGGTAACATAGGGTTTTTAAAGGGTTAAATTAAAGATTGGGGGTAAATTTACTAAGGGGCCAGTTAGGCAGTGATTATAAATCACCACACATCGCCACAATTGTCCGGTGATTTCAGTTCCCAAATCATCAAGGGGCGCTTTGTCCCGGCTTAAAATCGCTGTGATTTATCTTCAAAAATCGCCACTGCCCGATCACCTTTGTGTGAAATCAAAAGAAAAAAAATAATTAAGCCTATAATAAAAACTAAAATAGCCCTTATTAATTATGTAATCCATGGCAGTATGCCATTAACCCTTATTATGCTGGCCCATATAATACTAGAAAGCACAGCATGCCCATGTGTGGCAGGACATGCTGTGACTTTTAGTACCATAAATTGCAGCATGCTAAGTACTAATAGTATGCTGCGCCATGGATTATGTGGCAAATAACTATGTGTCCCCATAAAATATTTTCTCTTACCATAATATTGTTCAGTAACGTATTCTAAATATTATTTCAATACTATACTCAATAATATAAAACATATCATTTCATACTCACATTTCAGAAGTCTTCTGCTTCCGATGGCTTGACTGAAAACATTGGGAGTGTCTGTGCAGTAACTTGAGACATCTTCCTGAAATTAAAAGCGTCTCTCAGTGCTCATATATAGGGGTCCAAAAGACTTGAAAAAAGCTGGACCTGTTTTCCCCTCTCTTGCGAGAATATGCTAGAACTAAACCAAGCTTGATAGCCGAGGTCAGTTCTAACATAGGTAGCCAGCCAATGTAGTTCCAAGTGCAGAACCACCACTTCATGTCAACCAAGCAAAATCTCTGGCAAAATTGTCCAAAAATGACGACTCCAACATTCCACACCTGCCGGACCATCACAACTCCGTGACTTCTGCTAAAGAAAGAGGTTAGGGATTTCTCTGACGCACAGTAAACGAAGAAAAGGCCAAACATGTCAGATGAAATCAAGCACTTTAAGGTGGCAATTAACTCGCTAAGTCTAAAAGCTCCTCAAAAGCAACAGTATATGCAGTCATAAAGAGTAGTACCTCGTAGGAGCAATCAGTCACTACTCTGTGGCCATTATAAGACAAGTTAAAATGGGTGCAGTGATGGGTTGTCTAGCCAGACGAATCTGAATCTTTGACCAACCTTTCAACACATGGGAAATAAAAAATTATTTGGTAAAATCGGGGCTCCTATAGAATTTACAGAAAAAGAAAAGGCCCGCTAACATACTGGACATGTATGCCTTGGACCTAGCTTGCACATGCATCATGTATTCATGCAGACAGGCACGCTCACTGTCTGCAGTACGTAAACTAGAGTTCTAATGTGCAGTGCAACCTGCCCATGCTTCCTCGTAGGTGTTCAGTTTGGAGGTACAAGCAATTGAAGGGCCAGAACTTCAAATCCTGTGATACCATCTGCTATACATGTAAAGGGCAAAGAGATCCCATTAGAGTAGAGTGCGAGACAAGTTCACAAAAGTAGGGCCAATTACTGGGAGAGAGCAGTGTCCGCCAACAAGCTTTCCATCCCTTAAAAAAGCGAATGTAACAAACATCACTACACGAGATGCGGACAACAAGAGGTGAGGACACATTTTGTAGGTTGATTGTCTGCACCATCACCATGTTATCACACATGAAAACCACCCCCCCCAATCCCATAACTTGGGTCTATAACTGAACAGCGACCAATACAGGGAAAATTTCCTGCATGGCTATATTACACATGAAACCTATGCACACCCATTAAAGTGGACACTGGGCAATGAACAAATCCCCATAATAGTATGCTTTAAAGTTCTTACTGCCCACAGCGTCTATATGCAGTTTTAATTATTAATTGGAGACTGGGGGAGCCAGCTATACCCATACTCCGCTGCAATTTTGTAGGAACATTTTCCATATCGATAAATTGGCTGCTATGGCTGTGGACACTCTACTCATGAAAAGTGAGCTAGATAAACCAAAAACCGTCTTCTCCATTCTGCTGCAAAAACCCTTGGGATGGGAACAACTCTGCATGTAAAATAAAGGGAGACTAATACCAACTGGAGTTGACACAGTGACGCCTGGGAGCGTAGAGCATCCTTTTAATCCCAGCCCTAAATTGTATAACTTGCTTCCCCTCAGAAATTTTACAGATCCCTGCAATCGTATTGATGATCTGAATGCCTAGGAAGGACAGCCAAGATGTTGGCCCTTCAGTTTAATCATCCACTATAGGCACGCTGAGGAAAGCGAAAGGGCTTGAAGTGAAAAGAGCAATTCTGTGCAACAACAGGACCTCACTGTGCCCACAACCATGGAGTTGTTTATATAATAAGGTACCCTGGAAAAAACTGTGGCTGCAACCAGGAGACTGGGCAATCCATGGGTAGACACTTATTGAAAAAATAAGCATCAGACAGGAGTAAAACCATAAAGGGTAAAGACTCTAGATGCAATAGCATCAAGGAGCAACATGAGTGACATAAGCCTCCGATACAACTTTTGAATGAGACATCTGCTGAATTAACCAGAATTCACTTATGGCTTCCTTGGGTACTAAGCCAAGGGGTGAGGCAACTAAATAAAAAAAAAAGGTGGGGAGGTAATAGGACCAGCTAATTAGCCAGCTGACAGCTCCTTTCCTTTCCTTGCAGAGCTCAAGAGGAAGCTGATCAGTGGACTTTCAATTCCGAAGCGAAACCTTTGACACCGCCCCCACGAGGGTTAGATGAAATACGTCAGTTAAGCACTGTTGGAGGCAGTCTTTAATAACGTGGCAAATATGATTCTACAAGGCGCCAAAGATAAATGGGTTCCAGCATAAACCCTATCAGGGTAACGGTGAATAAAGATCTTTGAAAATTGAATGGAAGATGGTAACTGCGGTGAGCAAAAGCTCCAACTGAGGTAGATGGAAATGTTCTTACCCGCTGACATGCATACGTCCGCGTCTGTCAGCTATGTTAAGAAGCTCCGATCCTCTCACCAGTTCCCCCATTACTCCGGCAAGCCGGAGCTGTTATCCAGATGGGGTCCAGAAATAGGAAATACGGAAGGCTGGGAGTGAAAATAATAATGAACACATCCAGCAAATTCCTCTGCTAGCCGCAGTACCCAAAGCTGTATCAACCGTGGGGAATCCCATGTGGTGCAAGAATAGTGTTACGCATCCAATATGTCCCAATTACCTCGGCACTCAAGGCTACATCGATGTTAGGGAGATCCACATGGTGCAGGGTTATCAACAAGGTCTTGGTAATAGGTAATGCAGCGATATAATAGGTGGAACCAGTCCATGGGCTAATAGCACTCACAGATGGTTTAAAAAGTATAAAGGAGTCAATATTGCACAGAATCCCGATAAATCAACTTAGTTAAACAACTTGACACGTTTCATGACATAAAGGCCACTTCATTAAAGGTATAAACATGTCAAAACAACGGGAGGTATTTGAACCTCTCATGGAATTAGATTAAGTTGCATGCGAATTAATCAGCTGTTTGAACATAGCTAACAAATGGCAAACTGGATGCAGAGGAGATAAAAAAAGCAAAAAATATAAATAAAAAATATTTATTAAAATTAAAAAAAAATAATAATATAACAAATTGTATATAGTTATAACAAATTAATTACTTTAAAAATTATTATTCTAAATAGAATCAACACTAATCTGAACAAACAATTAAAGAGAACAATATATTTCCATTTAGAGTAGGTCTGTACAGCGAGTTAAGGAGATAGTAACATCTCTATATACCTATAAAATTTAACATAGGATCTAATAATACTTAGATAAAGATCAGTATGAAAAAAATACAAAAAAAACATATAAATTCATGAGAAAACTCCAGCTCAGATAAAATTTTTAGTTTTTTTTAAAAGTTATATAGAGAGAAATTACCAATATATCTCTGGCAATCGGTCCGCAAATATACGCACAGACAGAGCAAGTAACACCCACCAAAACCACAGTCACTCCCCTTGCTAATCTGTGCCCACGGACACTTCCACCTCCATAGACCAGCTGTAACTTTCCATGGCCTTTTCTGAGCGTATGTGTCCTCCGTCCGTGCGTATCTTTATAATTGCGGCCATTTCCCTTCATTTAAATGCCTCCCCCCGCCCATTTCTATTTAAATTCCTAAGTGCATATTTTTTCATGGGAGATCCGTGCGTATTTACCCAAAAAATTATTATTATTCGACCATGGAGAAGATTTTACAGACTTCAAATGCCTTAGAGCCAGAGATGTTTTAAATTCTTTTCTTTTGTATATTATATAAGGTTTCTCAGGTAAAACATTTCTTAATGTCTCATATAGTTTTAATATGGAGAATTTTTTCCTTTTATCTGTTTAATCTGGTAAGATTTGTTATTAAATGTAGAAACAAAACAGATCAAATTTTCAGAATTGGCACTTTTTAGGTTTTAGAGTTAACAAGGAGGAGCGATCTATCTCTTGTACTTTTTTTAAGGAGGTCTCTAGCAGAGTGGTGGGGTAGTCTCTTTCTAGGAAGCAAGTTATAAGCTCCTGGGACTGTTGTAAAAAAAGTGGTTTTAGATGAACTATTCCTAAGGAGACATATAAATTGCCCCTTAGGAATATTGGCCTTCCAAGGCCCATGGTGAGAACTACAGTAGTGTAAATAGGTGTTGGTATCTACCTCCTTTTTGTAGTTAGATGATACTATTCTATTTCTCTGGAGGAGAGGGACAGATCCAGGAAGTTGGTAACTTGTTGGTAATAAGAAAAGGTGAAAGACAAATTATACCCAAATTATACCAGTTAGAGTAAAAGGGCCTGATCCAGACCTACGACCGCAATCGCCCGCGAGCGTAGCAAACGTTCGCCCGGGCGTAAAAACTTTCACGCCTATACAACTCCCATTGATTGTACCTGCTTACGCCGACTGAACCCTACCCTAAGATTTTCCAGCGTACGTGCGAATTTTCATACCCATACGCTGGTCGTACTGGGCTTAGCACGCCCATACTGTACAATTTAAATGGCCTCTGTGTAGTAACTTGAGCGTCCAGCCTAGTAGTAACTTGAGCGTCCAGCCTATCGTCGTCCCCGCTTCTGTGTAGTAACTCGAGCGTCCAGCCTATCGTCGTAAAAAACGCACGCCCCTTGAGCGAAAAATACGCTGAAAATTCGCTCGCTGTACGCTCATGTCCTTCGGTCGACCGGAAGTTGTCACACTGCACATGCGTAGTGCGTTTTTTTTCACGAATTTTCGCTTACGATGGGCGTACGATCACTTGCGGCCGTAGCTCTGGATCAGGCCCAAAGTGATTAACAAATGAAAGAGCTGAATTGTAGTCCCAATCCCAAATAATAAGGAGATCATCAATATAATGGCCATAGAAAACCAGGTGCGCACCGAACTCACTTCCCCAGACCAACTCGTCCTTAAATTGGCCTACATAGAGGTTAGCATAGCTCGGCGCGAACCTGGTTCCCATGGCCGTTCCCATCACCTGTAGATAGAAAACACCTTGAAAGAGAAAATCATTGTGTGAAAGGATAAAAGAAACCAAAGAAACAATAAACTCCTGGTGTTGGCCAGTTAAGTTCCAATCGTGAGCCAATGTTTTTTGTATACAATCAATTCCCATAGAATGGGGAATGTTTGTATAAAGGGATTGGATATCAAGTGTGAGGAATGCATATGAATCCCTCCACTTGATGTCCTGTAATTGTAAAAGAAGATAAGTGGAGTCACGAATATAGGAACCGAGGGCCAACACCAGGGGTTGAGGAAAATAATTAATATAAAAAGAAAGATTAGATGTTAAAGAATTGATGCCAGAAATAATAGGTATCCCAGGTGGTGAAGTAAGCAATTTATGAATTTCCTGTGACAGGAAAAGGAATAAACAGAAATTTTAATTCTTCCCTAGAGATGATCCCCTCCTCGAGTGCTTCATCCAACAATTGCTTACACTCCAATCAAAAAGTGTAGAAGGATCATGTTTAATGGCTCCATAAAAATATTTATCTTGTAACTGACGGAGTGACTCCTCAACATAGGCTGTTCGATCTAAAAGCACAACCCCCACCACCCTTATCGGACTCCTTTATGACAATGGAGTGATCTCCTGCTAAACTCCTGAGTGCTTCAGATTCAGTTTTAGTTAAATTGGAATGAAATAAGGGACCAGAGAAACAACATAATTTCATTATTTCATCCAGAGTCATTTTATAAAAAAGTTCTAAGCAAGGACTTTTTATGTTCCTTGGAAAGAATTCCGACTTATTCTTAAATAGAGAGCATCTATTACGATCTGAGTCAGTAGGTTCTATTATATCTACGAACTCTTTTTGTAAAGATTCAAGAATTCTAATGGCCTCAGTATCAAGTTCATCCAAATTAATAATCATTGATGTTATATTCAGGTTAGTAGATTTTTTTTACACTATTAAAATATTTCTTTCTATATAAAGAATGTGCAAAACAGTTCAACTCTACAAATAACTCGAAAGCATTCGGTGGAGCTGTGGGGGAGAATTTTAAGCCCTTATTAAGTAGGCTGAGCTCAGCCTGATTCAGTTGCCTGGAGGAAAGATTAAAAATCCCTTTTAATGTTATGGAGCTTTCTGTTTTCTTTTTATATGTTGATTTTCCTCCTCTCTTTCCCCTTGTTCGGGACTTCTCATTCATTTTGTTGGGGTTGATAATGGTTGAAATAGATTGTTGTGAAAGAGGGAGGCCCATTCCCTCCCCTGAGTTGTGCCAAAAAAAATATCACCAGATGAGGGCTCTGAAGTAATAGGAGTGGGGCGGATTTTGAGTATAGCACCACTCAATTTTTGTGTATTAGCAAAAGGTGGGGGTAGAGTGATGGAACAAATTTCTTGTGTAACAATAGTGGACAAGGGATACCCACCAATAGCAATTTGTGGTATAACCGATGGTAATATAGTAGAACCGTCATCCTGTTGTGTAGAAAAAAATAGAGAATCAGTGGAAATAGAGCTTTTATTGTGAGATTGAGTTTTATTTTTGTTATTGTGATTATCATTAGTTCCATTTCGACCTCTTTTTTAAGTCTCCTGTCTTAGTTCATTTATATTTGGAAGACTTTGATCAGAGATCCCATTATCACTTTGATTTTTATTTTTATTATTTTCTTCATTTTTGTTTTTACTATTTCTGTTTTCATATCTATAGCAATTTCTATATTGGTTATTACCCTGATGGTTCCTTTTAGGAAAATGATTTCCAGATGATCGATTAGACCACTTTTTTCTATAAGATCTAACTTCCCAACTCACATAGTCAGTTCTATCTCTCTCAAACTTCTCTTTTTTATACTCCAATAAATTTTTTCAAATTTTTCCACCTATATCACTATTATTTCGCTGCATTACCTATTACCAAGACCTTGTTGATAACCCTGCACCATGTGGATCTCCCTAACATCGATATAGCCTTGAGTGCCGAGGTAATTGGGACATATTGGAACACTAACACTATGGTTGATACAGCTTTGGGTACTGTGGCTACCAGAGGAATTTGCTGGACGTGCTCACCATTTCCACCCACAGCCTTCCTTATTTCCTATCTCTGGACCCCTTCTGGATAACAGCTCCGTCTTGCCGGAGTAACGGGGGAACTGGTGAGAGGATCGGGACTTCTGAGCATAGCTGATAGGCGCGGACGCGTACATGTCAGCGGGTAAGAACATTTCCATCTACCTCAGTTGGAGCTTTTGCTCACTGCAGTTACCATCTTCCATTCAATTTACAAAGATCTTTATTCATCGTTACCCTGGATAGGGTTTATGCAGGAACCCCATTTAAATATTAACGTTGAAGGTATTAATCATCCATTGTGCAGCAGAACTTTCTCTGTTTATATATAATCATTGTATATGGGATTTATTAATAAGAAGTACCCTACTTATGTAATGTAGGGCTAGATATTTATTGCATATATTCAGTGTGAGTACCTAATATTTTGTTTATATATTTTTAATAAAATTGTATTGCTTTTGATTTGAACATAGGTGTTTGCATTGGTTTGCATGTAACCATTAGCGCAGCATTGTTTCTTTTTATGGTCTTTGATAACTATTAATGGGGGACCTTGGTTTGCTTAGGTCCAGGTTGTGTGGAAGCTTGGGGAGTTCCCGTTGGACCAAGGGGCTTACTGCAGTCTTTAACAGAGGCAAGAATGCCGATATGTGGACTTGTTTTCCTAGGAACAAGAGCAATTGTTATCTTTAACATTTTTCTCAATGGGATGTAACATTGCTCCCTGGCACCTCTGTAATTTAAATCTTGGATTTGGATGTGGTATGGGCCACTATCTTTTGAATGTGGTGTGACTATTAGCCACAACTCCATATCTTTGTACCCACAACTTATGCTCGACTGTATTTTTTATGGAACTTCTAATCATACTTCTGACAAATCATGCCCTTATTATGAAAATATATGTCATGAACCAGATGTAGATAGCTAAACATATCTACAAATTCAGTAGGGCATGTTAACAAATAGCAGTCAGCAAATGTGCATATACAGTAGAAACATTAATAAGATTTATACTGCTCCTCTTCAATCCCATCTTCCGTGGTGAAAGTAAAGATATCCACAACCTGCCCTTCTTAATTTTATCCTGAACACTATGGTGTAGACCCCAGGCCAGTGCTGTGTATGAGAATAGACTAAACCTAACCTAGTAGTGGCCTATGTCAATGCTGAACACTATTCTGGGAGGGTCAGGGGTCTCTAGGGGAACCCACGCATACACCAGCCCCCACCCACCGCTGATTACTTAAATAATAACTAAAGGCCCCGCGGCAGCCAGTACTGCATCATTGCATGCCCTATCCACA
Organism: Limnodynastes dumerilii; assembly: GCA_011038615.1. NCBI lineage: Eukaryota > Metazoa > Chordata > Amphibia > Anura > Limnodynastidae > Limnodynastes > Limnodynastes dumerilii. Next base: position 234,539 of record WWET01000820.1, read on the forward strand.
CTCTGTCGGGTAGCGCATGAATGAACTGTAAGTGCCGGTGCTCACAACCCCGTAACCCACTCCCAGCCTGGGAGTGGGTAATGACGGAGTGCGGACAGGGCATGCAACGATGCGATACTGGCTGCCGCGGGGCCTTACAATGAACAGAGATGCGCCACTCAATCCCTCCAGCCATCCTCCTGTGGATGAATGATGCTGATGTGACCTTAGGTCACGCCAGCGTCATTCATCCACAGGAGGGCCCGCCGCGGAGGAGAGCAGAAGACTGAAGGAGGGAAGACTGCAAAAGGTAAGTAATGTATACAGTCCAAAGAGGAATACTGGGACCTGGAGGGACATGATGGGGAAATGGGGGGAGGTGAAGTGACCTGATTGGGAATACTGGGGTGCTAGAGACATGATGGGTGGGGGGCTACAGAGACATTATTGGTAATAATGAGGGCTGCAGACATGAAGAGGATACTGGGGTTGTTGGACACAGTATTTTGGATCCTGGGGGAGCTGGAGACATGATGGGTATACTGAGGAGCTGGAGATGTGATGGAGGATACTGGGGTGCTGGAGACATGATGGGGGATACTGGGGGGTTGGAGATGCATGATGTGGACACTATGGGGCTGGACACTTGATGGGGAATACTGAGGGGCTGGAGACATGATGAAGGATACAGAGGGCTGGAGACATGATGGGGAACCTGGGGGGCTGTAGAGACATGATGGGGTATACTGGGGGGCTGGAGACATGATGGGAGATACTGGAGAGCTGTTGAGACATGATGGAGGATACTGTGGAGGCTGGAGACATGATGGGAGACAGTGGGGGGCGG
>WWET01000820.1:235416-260527 GCA_011038615.1 Limnodynastes dumerilii
TGGAGACATGATGGAGGATACTGGGGGGCTGGAGACATGATAGGGGATACTGGGGGGGCTGGAGACACATGATGAGGGATACTGGGGGGCTGGATACAAATAATGGGGGATATTGGGGAACTGAAGAGACATGATGGGGATACTGTGGGCTGGAGACATGGGCCCATATTCAGAGTACTGGACGTATAGCGTTTATTTCTACTGCGCATGCGTAGTAATTCTTTAACATAATCTACGTATCTTTTTCTTACTACTGTCTAAAAGACCGCATTTACGCAATCTACGTAAGAAAAAGATACGTAGATTACGTAAAAAAAATTACTACTCATGCGCAGTAGTAAAAATCGCTAAACACTGGACGTATATGGTACACCGGTACTCTGAATAGGGGCCATGATGAGGGATACTGGAAGGCAGGAGAGACAGTATGGGGGATACTAGGAGTTGGGGAGACAAGAATGATAAAATATATAGTCAACATTTTGTGTCTGTTTTTAAGCTGGGAATTGTATAGTGTAGACTAGGACACTGTCTGAATTGTATAGTGGTCACTATGATTTACTTTCTTTTATTGTGGTTATAAGATTGTTTTTTATGATGTTTACCATAATCTAGAATGGTTACAGGAGTTAAATAGAAAGGCGCAAATTAAATTTTTTTTATTTTAATGTGATATTGTTTGATGGGGCCCCCCATTCAAAATTTTTGCCTATAGCACCGCAAAACCTAGGGCCGCCCCTGAGTGGATGTCTCTGGAAGCAGAGGAGGCAGGTCTGACAAGGAGATGACCGGCAGTGACTGAACCTGCGGCAGAGCAGCTTCTTCAACTGTTGGAGCCATGATAGTAACTGGAGCTTCTACCCTTGCACGCTCCATCCTTACATACTCTCAACCATGACTTTTTCTCATCTAGAAAGGAGTCACAACTGGGTTAGCGGCAAAGTGAGCAGGATAGAAATTACCCCTGTTGAACTAGCTGTTCAAGAAGTAGATATTGAACTGCCAGAATCGTAATGAGGGTTATGGTGGCTCCTAGAATGCTGATGGAACCGAGAATAGGAGTGGTAGTAGGATAGATGATAAGGGAGGGGAGTCCAGGGGTAATGCATTTCCTAATGACTCCTACAGCAAGAGTCATGGGCTAGATCCTAAACTAAGCACGATAGCAATTAGCGATTTTACACTAGCCAAAGACGTAAATTCACTGATTGGTATTTACTGCGCATGCACGCGGCAGATGTTACGCAACTTAATGCTGATCGTACAAGCCATTAATGTAAATACAAACGAAGGGGCGAAGGCAGCAATACGACACACGTAATTACATTAGGTAGGCGGGGGGGCATTTAAATCGTATGGGCAGTGATAGGCCATCATGTACATTGTAAAACACACGTCAGTACTTACGGTAAAAAAAATTAAGGTAGGGTTCATGCAGCGTAAAACGGGCAAAGTACGTATGAGCGAGGGGAGTGCCTAGAGGAGTACATAGAAACTATGTTAGCATAAATACGCTACACGTTGAAATGTAACTAGCACTTAGGTCTGGATTTACCCCCATGTCTGTAAGGGTAAGGCAAATCCTGATCACCCCTGTGCCTATCCCTATCCCTATATGTCGGTTTCTGATACACTTTGGCAGTGGATCACCATGATGCCTACCATCGTGCCTGATCTTGGCCTGGTGTTCTATGTCTGCTGTGCTTATGCCTCATTATAGTCCAGGGGAATTAATTTAGAGGGCAGCTGGGTCCTAATTCCTGCTATCCCCACTGGTGGCATATAAATTCTGGGAGGAGGAGCCTCTCCTCACATTCTTCACATTGGTTGCCAGTGACATAGCCCAGGTTGCACACCAGAGGATCTGTTACCCCCATCACCATGTCCCCACCTCCTCTCTGGTCCCAAAATGCCACACCCTAGGCCATGCACCGGAAGCAACATTACTTCTGGTGTGCATCTCTGGCACCAAGATGGCCTGCCAAGAAACAAAAGTGATGCTACTCCTGGTTCATGGTTGCAGTACAGGTCGCAATGATGACCAGCCTACCTCACCACAAAGGGGCCTGTCACTGGAACCCCCCTCCCCTCCCCACGTGGCAGCATGCAGGACTGGTAGTCCAGCGTAAGCAGAGTGCTCTATTCGCCCACTGTATCTGATTGCTGCTGCAGCTCCCTTATGCCTAACTAACAGCATGCAGCAAAATAAATAAAAAAGAGTAAGAGCAGATAACTAAAACATAAGAAGAGAAAAAAATAGACAATAACAGAATGCATTCAAATCTTTCACTTATTTTGCAAGAGCAGTAGTGTGTCCAGCCATATCCAAGTGAAGAAAGAAGATCCTCCTACAGGAAACATATCCTTAAATGGCCCTATGACAGGATAGGGACTCCTCCCATGATGACATCACGAGGTGAGCTGCAAGTCATGCAAGTCCCCAAATAAGATGTTTAATCTTCCTTGGGCTTAATTCAGCTTTCACTCCTTATTTCCTTTGCTAGTTAAAAAAGTTAAAAAGCCCTTTCATGTTGACTACTGAAAGGCATATGTCAGCACTGAAAAATAATATAAAACTCACCCTGCAGTGAAAAGTAAATTAGTGTGTATAGTTCACAGAGGGATATATGACTGCAAAAAATCCCTTTTAAGGAACAGTTTTATAATGTGATAAAGGCACACATCCAGAAACAAAGGTGTTAGAGTTAAATTTAGCGTGTTTTTTTTGCAATAAATGGGTCAGTGTGAAAAGCAGTTCATTTAGAATTAGATCAAGGCATTAATATGTCAGCCTATCACACTAATAATGAAGTCGTGAATAAGTCATTTAGCTTATCTTTCTGTTGACTATATGATTAATGGACCAGTCCTTTGCTGACTTTAGGAATAAAATACTAAATGGGGTAACCCAATTCTACCTCTAGCAATAAAACGGTAATGGGCCAGATAATATCTTTAGTAATGTACGGATTAATGGAGCAGTCAACATTCAGCTATATTGAAATAGTTAACTTATACCGTCCAATATTATCCCTGATGCATCAAGATTTTCATAATTTCACACACTACTATCCATTCCAATATAAAACATAGGTAAAATGACACTAAAAATATAATAACATAATTTGTATTATTGCTATTACTAAACAGCTTGAAAGTACAACAAAGAATATTTTAAAGCATATTTTTACTTGAAATAAGCAAATAATAAACACTACAAGTTTGATTTTGCATTGGAAATCACAAAAACTGTTTCTCTTTTTTTATCTTTAATGTACCTTTATGAACTATTGCTGAAAAGGGTCTATGCATTTTATTAGAAAACTGCTGTGATGTTCAGTAGACCTGATCTATTCCACAACACTGAAAGTTGGTGATGCATTCAATAAAGTGTAAAGAGCACAATCAGACAGAATTGAAGGTGCATTTTGTGTGAAAGCTTAATTATCTAACACCTCCTCCTTCACACAATCCTTTGCTTTTATGTGTTGAACACAAATGATCAGTAAGTTCATTTGAATAGTAGGAATAGTTTGAAAAGCAGAGGTGAGCGTAGAATAAGGGACATTTAGATCTTTCATAGTTAAACTGACAATACTGAGGCCAAAAATACACTACTGTATAACAAATGCAGTTCAAACCCTTATTTATTGCACATCATGTAATGCCGAAGTTTATTGTTTTATTACTTTTAGTACTGATTTATTTACAATTATAACCAAACCTTCCCATAGTAAATGGTCTTGGGGGCTCTAAAGATCTTTCAATAAATAAATCCAAATGACTAAATCAATAGCAATCAGATAATCAAATTATATCAAGTAGGAGTATACAATCCATGCATTGAAGTTCATTTCTTAACTTGTAATTTTCCCTAATCTAAGAATAACCACCTGCCTTCTAGCAACCACCACTGAACCTGATCCAGATGTTAAATTTACATCATTTTTTTTATGTGTAAGCACATCAAAAAAAGTTATTGCAAAGTGACTGAGCAGCTTTTGAGCACATCTGTGTGTAATGTTGTATCCACTATATATAAACATGAATCTGGGCGTCTTACTGCAGATGTGATTGGATCAGCATCTATGTTTCTAGAGTACTCTCTTTACTAAACATGGATCACTTCATTTTCATGTGATAATGGATGTTTTCTCGTATCGCATAAAAACAAAGTGGTCTATATTCAAAAATTATGATTGCCATAGAAAACCAGTGTTTCCCCAGTGATCACTAACACTTTGTCACATTTATAATCTGCTCCGACTGTAAAAAGTGTTGTTAAAAGAATTTCAGTGAACTCCCCTATAATTAGCTCCCCCTGTTCATGTCTCCTCCTAATATTTTCTGTTAGTCCATCCCTCCCACTTTGTCTGTTAGCTTAATTGAGCAGGGCCTTTCATCCCTTCTCCAGCACTTCCCCTTCCCTCCATACCCTTTACCCACTCTGCACCTGGTGGCTCCCTCTCACTTGCCTTCTCTATATCTCAAATCCAAAGGTATATTCAGGCACAAGTGTGATAATTATAATATTCATTCAGATAGTGCTACCATACGGCAAATAATCATATATATAAAAGGAAGAAAAACAGAGCCATACTCAATTGGTGCACATATATCCAAAAGATTTTATATATCAGTAATATGTTAATAAATAACAATTTGTAACATCAACAGCGAAAATATATAAAAAGTAGCTACATCACAGATACATTTATCACAATAAAAATTTTTTCCACCAGATTCCTCTTGCCATATATTAATAATTACTTATTCAAATATCCTGCAAATTATTTGCATTTCAAAAGTACTATAGAATGCTGCCCACTCAGAGACTATATGTTAACTGAGTGCTACAATAGAAATACAGCAATCTTTAACATTGAGTATCAGCTGTAAGGCATTCAAACATAAAGTCATATGCACTGCACATAAGTCTCATTTGATAAAATGTGGCTGTAAATGAATAAACAGTGTTACTGTAAATGACCACAAGCTTACCCTGTTCTCAAAAGCAAATAAAATGGGAAAATAAACATAAGCCACCTCACAGTGGTGCTTCGCTCCAATGGAGCCCTATGCTTTCCCTCGTGGTCACAAAAGCAGGTATACCAGACCAGTAACAGCTGCAGCACAGCGTGTGGCAGATTTCAGGCAAAGAGGAAAGTCCCGGTGGATCGCATACTGAACCACCTAACGCGCGTTTCGCTGACACTTCTTCAGAGGAGTGGCGTGTTTTTATATTGTATATTGTGATAAATGTATATACATGTTTTATACATTTTCGCTGTTGATGTTACAAATTGTTATTTATTAACATATTACTGATATATAAAATCTTTTGGATATATGTGCACCAATTGAGTATGGCTCTGTTTTTCTTCTTCTCTATATCTCGCTGTACTCTATCCCCTTCTCCCTGACCCATGCATGCCTGATCGTTCAAGCTTGATACCTCATATCTTGCTTTATTGTCTGTGCACGCTTCATTCTATTTTAGTTTTATATTTTTTATATTTTATGTAATATTTTTTTCATATTTGTGTTGTATTGTATAATGTTATATTCTGTCCTTTCCCACCCTGTATGTCTGTAATGTATTTTGTTGTTCTCTGTACTGTGCAGACACTTTGTGGCACTTTAAAAATAAACAATAATAATAATAATAATAATAATAATAATAATGGGTGTGATCCAGACCTAAGGTCATGAAACGCTCTTGTGCGTATTTACGCCAACGTACCTACGATGCACTCCCCTTGGTCATACTTACTTTTGCTGTTTTACGCCGAGCAAACCCTACGCTAACTTTTCTGAGCGTAACCGCGTTCATCCATATATACAACGCTTAGCACGCCCATACTGTTTGATTTAAATGCCTTACCCTGCCCTCGGTGCGTATTTACGGATTTCATATGCAGGCACGCCCCCTCAAATGTTGTTATGCGGCTGGTACGCTCAGGGTCCATACTCTCAGATTTCGTTGCGTAACATCTGCTCCGCGCATGCGCAGTGAGTAAAAATGGCAGTTTTTATACTTACACAAAGTGTAAAAACAAGGCTGAGTGTAGGTCTGGATCAGGCCCAATGTCCCACTAATCACAGTGTTCACAGTGGCCCTGATCCAGATCTGTGCTTATGTCAGTTTGGCAAACGTAAGTTTGCGTCATTATGCTTAGAGCAGAGCCAGGCGCATATGCTTCCTATTTAAGTTAAAACATAAATGGCTGTGTATCGACATGCGTTCTGCAAGGCATTCCATGGGTGGGTGTGGCTGGAGGGACAAAGTCAATGAGCTGGATGGACGTGGTCACGCAACTGGACCCGATCCACATATGAGTGCACTCGGCCGTGCACTCACGATATGTCAAAACATTTGCACCTGCTAGGGGTCATGTCTAACTTATTCACATATCCTCACAGTATAGGTAAAATATGATTAAACATATTTAACAACTTGTTATTCGCTTGAGACGCACTTGCCATGCATTTTACGTCATATGTTATAAGTAAAAGTGACATTTAGAGATACACATAATCTCAATCCTGATGTGCAAATACGTAATCTAAAGTAAATTTAATTTTGAGGAATGTATTTTGGACGTAACTTCTTATGTAATTATGTTCTATTGGGTATATCCTACTTTATCCCGATCTGGACGTATGTTGGTGATACATGTACGTATGTTGGTGTACACGCTTTTCATATACTTTACATAGTTACGCTGCGTTCTTTGCGATGCAATTGCATTCAGATCTGGATCAGCCACAGTGACTCTCACCCACACATCATTAATTCTGACAGCATTTCAATGTGTACATTTATTGTGGTGCCTAGTGGGGTAATAGCTATGGAGTAATATGTCTTTTGTTTTAGTAGTTGTTCCATCGTCTGCTTTACTCCTTGTATCAATGTGTTCTTGCAGGGATGCCATCTCCATACATAAAGTGCTGTTTCCAAAATAGAGACAAATGAGAGTTGATTTTGGTCTGTCTCTGTTTCGAAAATAGCACCAATTAGAACATTTTATTAATGAATGTGTAAGTATGCCAGATTTATTTTACTTACCCATTCATTAATTCAGAAACTGCCACCGCAAACTCTTTGCACCACCGCCGTCCCGCCGGACAGGTGAGTATTACAGGGGAATCTATGGGGAGTTTTAGGGTCAGGCTGCAGGGAGGAGAGAGTTAGGGTTAGGCTGCAGGGAAGGGAGTCTTAGGGTCAGTTTGTGGGGAAGGGAGACTTAGAGTCAGGACGCGGGGAGGGGAATCTTAGGGTCAGGCTGTGGGAAAAAAAGGGTTAGGGTAATGAAAGAAGAGGGTTAGAGTAAGAATTAAGGGTTAAGGGTTGGGGTAGGATAAATACTCACCTTTCTCCGCTACACATTCAGGATCTTCAGGATCTTCTGCGGGACAAATGCAATCAACTGCGGAGCCAATTCTAAATTGGCTGGTATAGAATGGCCCTTTCAGAAAAGGACCATTCTCTCTGCTGACCCAGACCCCTTTTTAGTACCGACACTTTCACCTTCAAAATACTATTGGAATGCATCTTTTACAAAATTAGCTTTCTTTATCTTATTCACCTTCTAGTGCACTAAATTCCTACAATGAATGCCCATTTTCTCTAGAACGCAGGATAAATTGTTCACCCTCATGAACAAAGCTCTCAGTAACACAGCACTTCATACATTTCAAATCTCATCATAATTCATCTTTAACTCACTTCTTAAATTGAGCAATTATTAAACCTATAGAAATTTTCCAGTTCTATCTACACCTTAAACGTCCAATGTTTAACCATGTTCTGAAAGTTCATCTCTTTTTTAGAACTTACTGTGTCTGTTTTCCACATGGGGCATATTTACTGAAGCTTCTAAAGCAAAAATATGCAGCCAGCAATCAGATTCTAGCTATTTTTTATCTAGTGAATTTTACCAAATGATAACTTTTTTTTGCTATGAGCAATACCTCCACTTTTCTTTTCATTAGATGTTTTATTAAGCTGAATCTAAAAACTAAAACTACTTACATAGATGTACCCTCAAAACTTTCCCAATCCCATATTCCCTTCTATTGTGCATTTGTATGGCACTATTTTTTGTTTTGTGTTCCCTGCAGCAATATTATCATAATAATGTATTTCCACAGGACTTAAATGCTCTCTTTTATGAGACAGCATTATAAAGAAATTACCTTTAAGCGAGGAATGACCTATTCTGCTCAGTTCTATCAAAATGAATATCTATGGTAAAAAGTGTTATTTTTAATACTGTGTTGCAAAACAGTTGCCTCATTTATTGCTTGACTTGGTGTTTTCCACATTTAACTACTGAAGCAGAAGAATCCGTTGCTTCTAGTTATCTAGATTCATAAACAATAAATACTGCAAAATGTGCATTACTAATACAGTACAAAATGGCAAAACAAATGTAAGACATGTATAACTGGAATGTCACACCTAAGAAAGTTTTTTAATGATATGGCAGGACTGCGTTAGAATGGTAAATGGCATCAACAAAAACTAAAGCAAAAATATGTATTCTTAAGAAAAATGTTTAAATCCATATGTGATACAACACTGATTATATCTTATTTTTTGTCAAATACGTATAATTGAAATATGTCATAATAATGCTAGCCACAGATACATTAGGGGGAGATTTAGTTTGAATAATGCAAGGGGACTAACACAAGCCATTTGCGTGAGTCCCCTTGCAAGTAACATCTGTGTATGCAGGAACTCTATTCCTTCTACATGGAGATCTGTACGTCGGAGTGGTTCTTGCCTTCTGCATTGCAAAATGTGCAACAGAGGTAGGGTTTGCCACGCAGATCAGGTAAACGGGACGGCTGTAAGCTGCTATGTAAGTATCTGTGTGCATACTGAATAAATAAACCCATATTTTTGTGTGTGTTAGGGAATTTCCAATGAGGCAAGGGAATGAGATAGATAGATAGATAGATAGATAGATAGATAGATAGATAGATAGATAGATAGATAGATCGCTCTGCAGATAGATTCACACTGATATGATAGTGGGGAGGAATCTGTACTTAATATGGAGGAAAGAAATGTAACAAGAAGACAAACATGTGTTACACTGTTGGAATAGGAAGATTATTAGGTACAGTTGAATTAAGAATATTATATTACTGGTTGAATAAAAAAGTTGCCATTTAGAGCCCAAGCTGGATATGCAAGGAGCAGATTGAATGCATAGTATAATGCAATACTGACATATATATGACACATGGTGCTATATTACCTATTTTTTTCTGAGTGTAAAAGGAAGGGAAGGTTCATTAGCCGTTACATGTTCAGTTTGTTGTTGTTTCATCTGTAATGGTTTGATAACAACTACCTACAGGAGTTAGTATAGCTAGAAATCATTGTCTACATGGAAACTACATTACTTATTACTAATGCATGTGATAAAATGTATTTGAAAAGCACACTACAAAAAAATATAATTGCTTATTTTGTGCCAATAAAAAAATAACCGCAACAGAGAGAATAAACATACAAACAATTTCAGCATCAGCATGTATTGGATCTTTGGGCCGGATCCACAACTACGTCCGTGGGCGTATTTACGCCAGCTGCAATCATAATTTTGTCAGTTAGTATGTTCTGCACAAGCACCCAGCAGCTTTTTCCTGTCGTAACTCGTGTCGGCCGTAATCTTGAATAGGTCGTCCGTAACATTGGCATATTTACGTACGAAGGGGCGTTTCTATAATACGCCAGGCGTCAATATGCTCCACTTCCGCTATGTAGGCGGGAGGAGGCATTTAAATCATACAGTATGGGCTGGGTTACGTAGTTACGACCATTGCATAGTTCCAGCTGTAGTTACGATTACAAAAGTTAGGGTACGGCTCAGCAGGCGTAAGGCAGTGTAATTACGGACGACTGGTGGGAGTGTCCGGGGGAGTGCATAGTATTTGCGCTTGCGTAAATACGATCCAAGCTAGTTTGTAATACACACAGACATAGGTCTGGATCTGGCCCTTTGTGTGTATAACATCACAACGTATATTTGTATCAGGGCTCGAAGTGAGGGGGTATACGGGTGTATGCCAAACCGTCACTTCTCCCACCTGTTTAATTGAAAAGCTTTAAATCTACATTAGCTTCTATTATTTCTATATGTTCATACCACCACTTCTAAATGTCCATACCGCCACATATAAATTTTCACTTCGACCGCTGATTTGTATTATATTGATATCACATTTATTTAATTATGGTACATTTTATTTACAGAACAAAGCAATGTCCTTACTGTAACAAATAAGTAAAACAACATTTTTTTTATATACCTACTGTATAAGAAACAATTTACATAAACATATGGCAAAAAGTATAACATTATAAACGTTCGGTGTGGAAACACAACAATAGTGTTCAACAAACCCTAGACCAGCCAACATCCATTGAATATCCACCGGTTAGACAAAACATTAAAACTACCTGCCTAATGTTGCGGAGTCATCAAGTAATCCGGCTGATTATATGACAATGCACATGCCAGATGTTCTGCAATGGATCTTCAGGCATACAGAACTTAGCACATCCCTTCCACCCACCATTACTCCATAAGAGGGCATTTCAAATTTACAGTAGGGGTTAAATTTTCAATATCTGTGCGGATCTGTGGTCGTACAGACCGCTGATCCACACAAGTGACTTAAGGCTGCTTTACGGTAGCGTAATCCAGCTTAAGTCCACACAAAGAGGGGAGTGACTGCCTTACCTCCGTGTGGGGGGTAAAAGCAAGGACGACAGGATCCAGTCCCTTAAGGTGCCTTTTCCACAAGGTTTCTTAAGGTACCTTTTGGTATTTGTAACCAAGACATTACAGCAAAGCCTTTAATTTATATAAATTGCGGTGTGGGGCCTCCATGGTTGAAACTTATTTTTACTGCACATCCCACAGATGCGTGATTGGATTGAGATCTGGGGAATTCGGAGTTCCAGTCAACAGCTTAAACGCTTTGTAATGTTCCTCAAACCATACCTGAACAATATATGCAGTGTGGCAGGGAGCATTAGTCTGATACCAGAGAATACTGTTGCTATATAGAGCTGCACTTGCACTGCAGCAGTGTTGCAGGTTAGCATGTATAAGAAAAAAAATAAATACGTATAAAAGCATACTTACAACTTTAAATTGATCTAATATACATTCCAAAGGAATTATTGTCATTACAAGAATATTTATCACAGATACTTCTAGTGTGGAGTGAGGCATTACATATAAGCTGAATGTTCATGGAATGAAAATATTTTCGATTGCAAAAATTGATTCATTATCTCCCGATGGTATCAGAGCTACTTGTGTATCATGAACTGCCCCAATAACATTAGGGAAGCCAGCTATCTGTTTAGCTATTTTATTGGCAACAGACCCTCATCATCCAGTGGCAGATTGATAAACTGATTCATTCTATAGATAAATGCTCTTGGTACCTGCTTTAGGCATGGCTAATGGAGGACTGGGATATTCAACAGCTGCACTATGCAACACACAAGGAAGGATTGAGTGAAACTTGATCTTGACCCTTAATTTGACCCTTAACGACCAAAAACTCTGAGATTTAGGGGAAGAGGGATTGGTCAGGTAAAAGAAAGAATCAGATGAAGAGCTGAGGGTGGAGAAAAGAACTCAGGGGAGGAGGAGCAGATGAAAGAGAAAGAAGAAGAGAAAGCAAATGGCTCCACCTATGAAGAGGTGAGAGTGAAAGCAGGATAGAAGAAGTAGAGGAGGTAGGAGAAGATGAAGCCACAGAGAGAGGGGGAGAACAAACTGGGAAGGGAAAATGATGATAAAAATGAGTAGAATCAGAATATAGATGGAGGAATGAATGAGAGCTGTGGAGGAGCAAGAAAAAAGGGATCGATCTGCCACGCTGGAGGTAGTTAGCTTAGCAGTGGATGGGGTAGAATGATGGGGTGGTTTGCAGTGCCACCAGAGGAGAGAGAGCTGCTTCTTCTACCATGGCTGGTGGGGAGACGGATGAAAGAGAGTCCAATAGTGTAGAGACGATTACCTCAGCATCAATAAGTTGTACTCCTGAAAAACACAAAGAAAGAATAAGATCAATTGTGTGTACAATGGGTTTTTTTTCAAACCTGCAAAAATGTAAAACACAAAAAAGTGCTCTTTATAAACAGATTGAAACAGACACTTTATTTTTTGTGTCTTTAAATTTAACAACAAAGTTCATGCAGGAGGTCAGACTGGCGGTGGTGCAAATCACTCCAGCACTGCTAAAGCTGGGCAATGCCTTCTCCCTTAACACTACATGCCAAATCCTTGACTGAGCTTTCAGGTACTGAGGTACTATAAATCGGCTTTTGCAAGCATATTTATAGTGTAATGTCTATTTTTGTTAATTTTAGCAAATGGACTACAGCCATTGGCTGGGTACAATGCTAATCAATTATGGTCTGATCAGGCATCACCCCCTTGGGTGGTGCTTTGTCATGTAAATATTAGTTGTGATTTTTGGATTGGCTAGTTATTTTTGTGTACCATCTGCAGACTATTTATATTCAATATTTTATCAGAAATTGTGGGGCCCGGGACTGACAAAATATGCAGGGCCCCCCTGGATGTATATATATATATATATATATATATATATATATATACATACGTATATATATACATATACACACACACACATGTCTGACCTCCTTTATCTTTGTGCTGAGCTGACTGATCACAATGAGGATGTAGGAATATCAGAAAGACTTGGAGGCAACAAGACTACTTTAGTGAGTTTTATCACCGGAGCCTATTGCCTTCCGTGGAAATTCTGATCCTCTGTGTGTGTGAGCTCTTAAAGCCAGTCACGGTAATAATCTTGGCAGCAGTGATGGCAATAAAAGCACTACTGCCATCCACAATTCATTCTGATAGATGTAAAGGGAGGGTAGTGAACATATCACTAAATCTGATCAGGTTTCTTCCATTTGTTAGCACAGAAGTTGATTAGTCACATGATGTACGTGGGAGCAGCAGCAGTCCTTTATTCCAGGACATTGAGACAGATTGCTAGTACACTGTGCTCATGGGGCTAGATTTACTAAGCTGCCGGAAAGGAAAAGTGGAGATGTTGCCCATAGCCACCAATCAGACTCTAGCTCTCACTTTCCTATTGCATACTATAAAATGTCAGCTAGAATCTGATTGGTGGCTATGGGCAACATCTCCACTTTACCATTCCCACAGCTTAGTAAATCTGGGCCATGGTGTATTCTATGAGGGCATCATGGAGAGTAAAATATTGCCGACTCTGCACTTGTCCCTCACATCTCTTAAGTTAGTCCAGCATTCTCCTTGCATTGCATACAAACTGCAGACGAGGAGTGATATTCATATTATTCAGTATTGATGTGTTACTGCCAAAAAATCCTAGATAATTGCAAACATTGTATACCTAGCAATACCTGAATTCTGATTGGATCCGGTAATTTCATGCTTATAATGGAGCCTTAAGGTACCTCAGGCCCAGTTATGAGTGGAAATGTTATTGAATGCTATAGTTCATTTTTAGCAGTATTTTTCACTTGTACCTAATCCTACCAAACGTTAACCAGAGAATTAAAAGAAAAAGGGACATTTATATTTTTTTGTGTCACTGCAAATGAGGAATTTTAATTTAGCTTATACTAAAAAATTGAAAAAATGTAAACAAAAATTGTTCTAACAGAGCATTATTTCTTGGTTCATACATTGTTTAGACTTATTATGTTTTTCTATTTTGTTTCATTTGTAATTTTTTTGCTCTTTTGGCATGGGGAAGAGTAACTGGTTCCTCTTCCCTAGAACTTAGGTACGCGTAACTTATCTTCTTTATTTATGGTCTTTTTATACCTAGTTTGTAAATTGTAAAATAGCAAAGTTAATGCAAATGTTTGCATTCTGAACAAAATAAAACAAACAAAAAAATAAATAAAAATAAAGTAGTTACTGAATACACAAATGCAGTATGGTGTTTTTCCTGGTGTTTTCCAAACAATACTTAAATATAGATAGAGACCGTTGGGGAGGTCATTATATGTTCTGACATCAGTCAAGTGGCGCTGTAGCTATCTATGGAAAATGTATACTAATTAAACAAGCTATATGTTTCAATACATTCAGGCAACTGTGCTGAAACACTTATGTGTTGAGTGATTCAGTCCTGGCTTGGATGTGAAGGTTTTTTTTATACTGTAGTCTCTGTAGATTTTAGGTTTCATTGTTTATTCTATCTGCTTCAGATGATGCAGGTTATGGTTTGACCCCTTTTCAGATATAGGAAAAGCTGGGCACACACTATATAAAAATTGACACAATTTGACCTAAGTAGCAATTTTAGCATTTAAGGACTTACAGGAAGTAGAGAGAGAATCGCTGGACAGACTGTCGGGTTAGTGAACACACTTTACATTTTTTTAAATATTGTGACATCATTGGTAAAAGTAGCAATTTTTGAAGATTAAATGAAATGATTCTTTGTTCTCTTAAATGATTCTTCTTGATTGTTGGAGCATACACACTACCGCTACAATACATATTGTTTCATAAATTTGTTTATCGTGTGATCTGCACAATAATTGTGTGAAAAACATGTAGGGCCAGATTTACTAAGCTGCGGGAAATAGAAAGTTGAGATGTTGCCCATAGCAATCAGATTCTAGGTCTTACATACTAGAAGATGTCAGTGAGAAACTGATTGGTTGCTATGGGCAACATCTCCACTTTTCCTTTCCCACAGCTAAATTTGACCCCTAGTATGTAATCAGCTTCGGACATCTCTCTAGGAAAACTTACTAACTATAACAAATCTCGTAAGGCGCAGCAAACCTACTATGGTCTAACCATGACAAATGCTCATGCTAGAGAAGAAACAAGCTTTTAAATAACACAAGTGACTTCACTGTACAGAAAATACCATAATACTACAACATTATTTAAGGATGTATAGGGTATAGTCCACTATCTACTGCACAATAGTTTATATAATAAAAATCGTACAACACTACAAAAACATGCAGCCCGTGATAGATGGGAAATAGCTTGCGGTGTGCTTTTTCCCATCTATTATGGTAGCTGATTTTTTTGGTGCGCCTCTATAAGGTGCGAATAAAAAAAAATAGCACAATTATCTTCGCACCGCAAATATGTATGTTTGGAGCGCCGGACCTCTCTTGTTCCTTGTATTTACATTGTGGTCACTTTGGTCCTTGGCTGCACCCCTATATTTATATATACACTTGCACATATCTAATTTGTTGGATAGAAGCGCGGCCATTTCTTTTGCTTCTGTATAATCAGTCTTATTTGGTTGTACTTACTTATCCATACCCTCAATGGTAATGATATATACATTAACATGAGTAGTGTGAATTTTTTAACTTTCTGGTCCAAATTTACTAATCTGCAGGAACTGAAAAGTGGAGATGTTGCCCATAGCAACCAATCAGATTCTATCTGATATTTTTTAATATGTAATAGAAAAATGAAAGCTAGAATTTGATTGGTTGCAATGGAAAACATCTCCACTTTTCCTCTTGAGTAGCTTAGTAAATCTGAGTTATAAGATTATGGTTTATATGGATTAAATGGAAACATGTTTTGTGTAAATGCAAAAATCTTAAAATACACCTTTATTGCTTTTTCAAACATTTACAATGGTGCTGTATAAATGTGAAAAATGATTAATAATGCTAGAGTGGTTCAGCTGAAAATATGATCATTATCATATTAGTGCAATGTTAGAAAAATAAAATCATATAAATGTACTCTTCAACTAAATAAAATAAAACTTCTGTAAATGTTATTTCGAATTCTTTTCAACATAATAAAACATGGGGAGTTAGTATTCCACATATTCAAGTACATGGAGGTGTTTAAACTTTATATTTCATATGCCGCAAGGATACTTGATAAACTTAGATAGGGCCCCTAGCAAGTGCAAATGTTCGGGTGCAGTTTCAGGGGCATGCTTAGCTGACTAATTGAGTATGTGAATCAGCCCCCACACACCCATGGCACACCCTATAACACACAAGCCGATGCGCCGCTATTTATGCTGGGGTTTGAATAGGTTCTATATGCATGTGTCTCACTTCTAAATATGCGCACTTGCAAATCACAGAAAAATACATCACTCCAGATGGTTTACACTCAGACCTGGATCAGGGCCAATGAGTTCTGTTTTGGGATACTGATGTTAATGTAGATGATGTTCTGATGGTACAAGATCCAAAGGGAGTCAGTCATATGACCAATGTAAAGTTTTCTTACTGTCCTCTATGCTAAGGTTGTCATGGCACGATACAAGAAAGGGAATTAATAAAAATTTATAAAATTTCTGAGGTTCTGAAATTATTAATCAGGTGAAGTGCTTGCCTGGAGATACAGCTCCACGGGATAAAAAATGCATTTTAAATATTCTAAAGGCAGTGAGCAAGGAAAGGGAGGTTGATGTCTTGACTTGGCCAATGCTGGAGTTGTTGCTGTTGAGGATGAATTTAGAAAGTTGGAAACTGCCCTTAAGCAGGTGGCAAATTCTGGTAGAATGATGCGTATTCATGATTTTAATTTGTGGCTTAAGAAGTGGTGCCATAAGGAAGGATTTGGGTTCATAAAACATAGCCATACCATCTGACAAAATAGAAACTTGTATAAAAAGGATGGCTTGCACTCATCTTCTGTGGGAACAGATATTGAAGT
This sequence comes from Limnodynastes dumerilii, assembly GCA_011038615.1. Taxonomy (NCBI): domain Eukaryota; kingdom Metazoa; phylum Chordata; class Amphibia; order Anura; family Limnodynastidae; genus Limnodynastes; species Limnodynastes dumerilii. The sequence goes on from WWET01000820.1 coordinate 252,156, forward strand.
GAGATATTGATAATGAACAGTTTGATTGCTTTATTACAAACCATTTAAACTAGGAGAGGGGGCAGTGATACAAATAAAAATAGCTGCTTCCCCAACCAAGAAGTGTTGTGTGGCCATTCGATAATGACAGATAGTATAGCCTCAGCAACTATGGAAAAAGAAACCATAAAAAGCAATATACATATATCTAGCTATAATAATTAACTGGAGCTTAGGAAATAAAATCCCTCAATTAATTGCAATAATGTCAAGGGATAATCTGGATATTGTGGGAATCACAGAATCAAGGTGTAATGAAAATCATGACAGGGACCTAGATATACCAGGTTATAATTTATTTAGAAAGGATAGAGTAGGGAAAAGGAGGCGTATTAATGTATGTTAAGAAAGGGTTAAATACAACTTTAATAGCAAGTATTGGAGAAAAAACGGAGGCACTTTGGGTAACCATTGAAACCCAGGGGGGTTATTCTTCGTATTGGAGTGATATATATAGGCCACCAGGGCAAGAGGAGGAAATTGACAATGGGCCTGATCCAGAACAATTCGGAGCGAATTTACGCGTGGCGGAGACGTAAAATCGCATTTTTGTAAGTACAGCGCATGCGCACCATAGAAAATACGCTCAATAGCGTAGTGTAATTGTAAACGTATGGGCCATTTACGTATATGTGTCACGTAAATACTTACGTGTGGGCGTGCCAATTTTACGTGCGTCCAAAATACATCTGAAATACGTGAAGTAGGCGGGGGGTTGTATTTAAAGTGTACAGTATGGGCGTGCTTACTTGAATAAATTCGTCTAGCCCATACGTATGTGTGTGTATGACTGTGGTTACGTTGGAAAAAGTTAAGGTAGGGTTTGGAAAGCGTATCTTGACAAAATACGTACGTTCAAGGGGTGTGCCAAGGGGAGTGTAACGAATTTACGCACACGAAAATACGCTACGCGAATAAACGTATGGACGTGAAGTAGGGGTTGTATTTAAAGTGTACAGTATGGGCGTGCTTACTTGAATAAATTCGTCTAGCCCATACGTATGCGTGTGTATGACTGTGGTTACGTTGGAAAAAGTTAAGGTAGGGTTTGGAAAGCGTATCTTGACTTGACAAGTACGTTCAAGGGGTGTGCCAAGTGGAGTGTAACGAATTTACGCGCACAAAAATACGCTACGCGAATAAACGTACGGCAAACGTAGTTCTGGATCTACCCCAATGTCCTATTGCAAGACATTGCTAAAATGGCATTAAAAGGGGAGGTAATAATCATGGGAGATTTTAATCTACCTGATGTAAACTGGGTGAGTCTTCAGCAAGCTCCACTAGAAGTAGGGACATTTTAAATTCATTACAGGGAGTGTGCATTAAGCAACTGGTGATTGAGCCCACTCACAAAGAGGTAATCTTAGATTCGGTACTTACAAATGGCGACAGAATCTCAGAAGTAAGTGTGGGTGAGAACCTAGGATCCAGTGACCATCAAGCAGTATAGTTTTGGTATAATGACTCGGTCCTCAGGACCCCCTAACAGTGCATGTTTTCCAGGTCTCACTGCTGGAGCACAGGTGTGTTCATTAATTACTGTCACATTTTAAAAGCTCCACAGTTGCTGCTCATTATATCACTTGTGATTCTTTAAGGAAACCTAGAAAATAAGGACTGTTAGTGGTCCCTGAGGACTGAGGTTGGGGAACACTGCTTAAAACCACCTCTCTTCAGACAAGCAAAACTAATTCTGCAACCTACTTAACATTTGTCTACACTATTTACAACTACTATATTATATGACTCTCCTTTCATGATTAACACAAACTTGTTCATTTTCACTCTTTATACTAAAATTCCCTTCAGTTCTGCTACTAACACTGCTGTGTTACTGGATAATATAGAGCACTGAGCACTTTTACCATGAAAGTTGGCTGGTCCGTTGTGTGATTTATAGCACTTGCCCTTATGTATCAACCCTTAATATCCTATAGATTGTAAGCTTGTGCCAGGGCCCTTTTAACCACCCAGTCTGTCTGTTACCACCCGGTCTTGTTATAATGATTGTTAGATTGTAAAGCGCTATGACGCAATGACACTATCTAAAAATCTGTTAATAAATAAAAAATAAATAAGAAAGCTCTCAGAGGCTACATTACAGTTTAAGTTGCAAGCCTCTGATGGATTCTCTACACTGCGCACATGCTAGACACGGGGTGATTGGTGATCGGGCAAATAATCGCTCCAGCGTATGGTACAGATCAATTTTTAACGCCAAATAAACACACCAGAAACGCTCTGGTGTGATTATTTGATCTTTTGACATGTTTGATTTAAATTGAGAGACAGCTGACGATATTTTAAGGGAGCCAATCAGCAAGCTGAATGGCTCCATATTCTTCAAAGCTGCTGCTGCTTTATAGCTATGTACAAAGCTGCTCTGACAGCTTTGAAGGTATACTTTACAGCTGTCAGAGCAGCATAGCACACAGATATACATCAGCGACTATTGCATGCAGTAATACAGATAAGAATCAGTCGAAGCCGCGCTTCACACAGTGCGTTTTCAGCTGATCCCTGTCTGTACTACTCCTGCAATAGCCGCTGCTGTATATCTGTGTGCTATGCTGCTCTGACAGCTGTAAAGTATACCTTCAAAGCTGTCAGAGCAGCTTTGTACATAGCTATAAAGCAGCAGCAGCTTTGAAGAATATGGAGCCATTCAGCTTGCTGATTGGCTCCCTTAAAATATCGTCAGCTGTCTCTCAATTTAAATCAAACATGTCAAAAGATCAAATAATCACACCAGAGCGTTTCTGGTGTGTTTATTTGGCGTTAAAAATTGATCTGTACCATACGCTGGAGCGATTATTTGCCCGATCACCAATCACCCCGTGTCTAGCATGTGCGCAGTGTAGAGAATCCATCAGAGGCTTGCAACTTAAACTGTAATGTAGCCTCTGAGAGCTTTCTTATTTATTTTTTATTTATTAACAGATTTTTAGATAGTGTCATTGCGTCATAGCGCTTTACAATCTAACAATCATTATAACAAGACCGGGTGGTAACAGACAGACTGGGTGGTTAAAAGGGCCCTGGCACAAGCTTACAATCTATAGGATATTAAGGGTTGATACATAAGGGCAAGTGCTATAAATCACACAACGGACCAGCCAACTTTCATGGTAAAAGTGCTCAGTGCTCTATATTATCCAGTAACACAGCAGTGTTAGTAGCAGAACTGAAGGGAATTTTAGTATAAAGAGTGAAAATGAACAAGTTTGTGTTAATCATGAAAGGAGAGTCATATAATATAGTAGTTGTAAATAGTGTAGACAAATGTTAAGTAGGTTGCAGAATTAGTTTTGCTTGTCTGGATCCAAGTGGGCTAAAGCAGTGTTCCCCAACCTCAGTCCTCAGGGACCACTAACAGTCCATATTTTCTAGGTTTCCTTAAAGAATCACAAGTGATATAATGAGCAGCACCTGTGGAGCTATTAAAATGTGACAGTTAGTAATGAACACACCTGTGCTCCAGCAGTGAGACCTGGAAAACATGCACTATTAGGGGTCCCTGAGGACTGAGGTTGAGAAACACTGGTCTAGAGGAATTTAACATGTATAGCTTGGAGCAGAGAAGGGAGAGGGGGATATGATAGCAGCTGTCAAATATATCAAATGTTGTGACCAGCTAGAGGAGGGTGGCATTTTTCAAAGGAAGAGGTGTAATTGAACACAAGGGCATGAATATAAAGTGGAGGGAGGTAGATTCAGAGGAAATGTGCAGTAATGTTACTTCACTGGAAGGGTGATAGATAACTGGGATAGCCTCCCATCTGAGGTGGTTGAGGCTAACACAGTAGAACAGTTTTAAACATGCTTGGGATAAATATAAGGGAGTAAATAGTCTAGGATCAGTATAGTTTTAAATGAACAAATAGACAGACTGTATGGGCCATGTGGCTCTTATCTGCCGTCACTTTCTATGTTTCACTTGTGGCATTGATTTCTATTTATAGAGGGGCACTTGTGGTATTTTTGCTTATTGATAGAGGGGCACATGTGGCGTGATTTATTTTATTTGTTTTGATTTTTGGGGGGCACGTGTAAATTTTTCAACAATATTTATGTGGGATGTGTAGTTTTTTTTTTTAAGAAGTGGACGGGTATTGCCACTTTTTTTCTTTACATTTTTGTGGGGCACGTGGAGGTTTTCATTTTTTTTTGGGAGAGGGCATTGTATGTTTTTTTTTATAAGAAATTGGCATGTGTAGCGATTTGGGGCAGGGTATGCTGCTGATAGTAGTGTTCCATTGACATTCATGGGCATGCTGGCGCTTGTAGTTCTAATACCGACAGTACCCTACGTGCTATTCAGAGTGGGCTATAGGATGCACAGAAGTGCATCCTTGAATAGCCCGTAGGCAAATTAGCTTGTGCGATTCCGCATCGCACATAGCCGGAACTCTGAATCCGGTCCAAAATTATGTTGGACATGTATCTAATGATAGCTATGCTTCTATTTCATAAGGCGCAGAGTTTAACACAGGTTTCCCAAAACCAACTTTGAAACAGACTCAGCTGTGTGTGATCTGAGGTCAACTCGACTGAAGCCTTGTAAAGGCAATTAGGAGTAATACCTGACTGAACGGTTGTACTTTCTAGCATCAGTCACATGACCTCGTTTGACCTGTTTTTCTTCCCTTACCTCTCATTCAGAAGAAGCATTTTGGCCGTTTTATCTATATCAGGTCTTGTAGCTGTATGTATTTTTTTGTGTAATATTTTACATGAACAGGTTATTTGGTGCATGTATTTGGTTCTGTACTCCACGACTTATTACTCCAGATGTAACCAAAAGAAATCCAAAATTCCAAATATTTATTCTCCTCCTTGGCTCTAAGATAAACCTAGCTAGCTTAGTACTTTCTGCCTTACTATGTGTCCACCATTTTAGGTATGTTCTGTGTATATAATATGTAAGAAAAGAGTACATGCTTTTAAATCAATTTATGTTACCTTACACTGGTATATGATTTTTAAAACTCATCAGGACTAATCCAGATTTTGGAAGTAATAATAAAACAGGTGCAAGTGTAGATGTGAGCCAAACCATGTAGAGCTACAATGGAAGGTAGACCGCATATACGCAATCTACATATCAAAACGATACCCAGATTGCGTACAATAGCTACTACGCATGCGGAGTAGCTATTGTTTATTGAATTACGTCCGTCTATGGAAGACGGACGTAGTTCTGGATCCGGTCCATTGTGTATATGTCATGTGGGTCATGACTTCTACACTGAACGCTTTATGTTTAATTAAATGATCTGGTTACCGTTAGGGAAAATTTCTAGGGCCATTTCTAGGGGCAGACGAGTCCAACCAACCTTATTGCCCCTCCTTTTGTGTGTCCAACCAGCCTTATTGCACCTTCCTTCTTTGTGGCCAGCCAGTCTTATTCCCCCCCCTTAGTCCAGCCAGTCTTATAGCCCCCTCTTTATGAATGTCCACCCAGCCTTATTGCCCCTCCTTCTGTGTCCAGCCAGCCTTATTGCCCCCCTCTTTACTTGTGTCCAGTCAGACTTATTGTCCACTCCTTCTGTTTGTCCAACCAGCATTATTGCCCCTTCTTTTGTTTGCCCAGCCAGCTTTATTGCTCCATCCTTCTGTGTCCAGCCAGTCTTCTTGCTCCCTCTTTATTTGTGTCCTGTCAACCTTGTTGTCCTTACCTTTTGTTTGTCTTAACAGTCTTATTGCCCCCTCATTGAGCCCATCCATTCTTATAGCCCCTTCTTTATGTGTGTCCACCCAGCCGTATTGACCCCTCTTTATTTGTGTCCAGTCAGCGTTATTGTCCCCTCCTTGTTTGTCCAAACAGTCTTATTGCCCTCTCTCTATGGTCCGCCAGTGATATAGCCCCTCTTTATGAGTGACCAGTCATCCTTATTGTCCCAACTTTATTTGTGTGCAATCTTATTGTCCCCTCCTTCAGTTTGCCCAGCCTTATTGCCACTACTGTGTCCAAACAGCCTTATTACCTCCCCCACACACTTTTTTATTTGTGTGCAGTGAGCCTTATGGCCCCTTCCTTCAGTTTACCCAGTCTTATTGCCCCCTCTTTTTGCCCAGCCAGTCTTATAGCCCCCTCTTTTGAGTGTCCAGTCAGCCTTATTGCCCCTCTTATGTTCAGCCAGCCTTATTGCCCCAACTTTGTGTGCAGCCTAGCCTTATTGCCCCTTCTGTTTCCAGACAGCCTTGTTAACCCCATTTTTTATTTGTGTGCAGTCAGCCTTATTGCCCCCCTTATTACCCAGTCTTATTGCCCCCTCTTTGTGCACAGCCAGTCTTATAGTCCCTCTTGTGTCCAGCCAGCCTTATTGCCCCAACTTTGTGTGAAGTCAGCCTTATTGTCCTCTCCTTCAGTTTGCCCAGCCTTATTGCCCCTCCTGTGTCCAGTCAGCCTTATTAATCCCCACTTTAATTTGTGTCCACCCAGCCTTATTGCCCCCTCCTGTCTCCATATATAATTATTGCCCCTCTATGTGTCCATTCTTATTGGCCCATGTTCAGCTTCCCACTACCCCATGCCAAATCCCCATTCCCCATCTACTAAAAGATAAAAAGTAATAAACTTACCTTTCCTGTGTCTTCCAGGCTCTCTCCTCCGCGGGGCGCGCTCTGCAGTCTGACGCTCACGTGACCTTAGGTCACGCTTGCATCCTGTGCTCAGAGCTGCAGCTGTGCACAGCACAGCCAGCTCTGTAAGAAGGAAAGCTCCCGGCGGCAGTGAGAAGTGAGCAGGTATGCCATACGGCGGTATATACCATCACTTCTATGAGCCCGCTCTGAGTAAATATACAGCTGCTCATAGAATCTTAAAATTCTATGAGCAGCTGTATTCTTACTCAGAGCCGGCTCACAGAAGTGGCGGTATGCCATACCTCCGTATACCGGCCCACTTCGAGCACTGCCTTGTTCTGTAGGGAGATCTGGAAAACATGCACTGTTGGGGAGCCTTGAGGACTGGTTTGGAAACCTATGCTCGAAGGGCAGAATTATAGTTGAGAGGTGAAGTTTCATAGCCAAACTCTAATTTACAGATTCAACATAAGTATGAGCTGTGAGTAATATGTGCAAAAGTATTTTTTGTGCATGCAAAATAATGAAAAGCATTTTTACTCCACAAAACAAAAAAAATATGTAATGCAAACTCTGAAGCCCAGGTATGCAGCTCAGTCTAGAAGACTTATGCATTAGTAAATCTTGAAGGACCAGTAATCCAAAAGTACAAAATTACTATATCCTATAGCTGTGGAAATAGAAAGGCATAAAAATCCTCAGTATGCATCAGATGGAAAGCAAGCAGGTAAGCATTGCAATTAATGGTACAAATGACAGGGCAATCCAAGGGAGAAAGGGAGCACACAAACAGACAGTAAAAAACCCTATAATCATGTAAGAAAGCTGGAGAGGGAGGTATAGTGTGCTAGCACTCAGGATGTAATGCACATATACCAACAGTCTTTGGAAAGTGATGTACAAAGGGTTTACCAGAAATATCTTATTCATAAAAAACAGATAAGGTAATAACGCATTCAACATTGGAAACAGACAATGGGCCAGATCCAAAACAACGCTTGTGAGCGCATGGCGGAGATGTAAAATCGCCTTTTGCTAAGTACTGCGCATGCGCACCATAGAAAATACGCTCAGTAACGTAGCAAAATTGTGAACATATGGGCCATTCACGTATGTGTCACGTAAATACTTACGTGTGGGCGTGCCAATTTTACGTGAGTCTAAAATACGTCTGAAATACACTATGTAGGCAGGGGTTTGCATTTAAAGTGTACAGTATGGGCGTGCTTAGCTGCATAAATACGTGTTGCCCATACGTACGTGTGCGGATCACTGCGGTTACGTTGGCAAAAGTTAAGGTAGGATTTGAAAAGCGTATCTTGACAAAATACATACATTCAAGGGGTGTGCCAAGGGGAGTGTATAGAAGGTACGCACACGGAAATACATTACGCGAATAAACGTACGGTAAACGTAGTTCTGGATCTACCCCAATGTATGTAATTTAAGATGGACAAAACTTTAAGGTGTTAAATAGTGTTAAATAGAAGTTCAAATAAAAATGAATCCTTATATATTCATTCCGTAATACTTGGATCAACATCAAGTCTGATAAGTGTTAGTGGATGTAACAGAGCAGGTTCAATTCTTTACTCACTGATATGTAAAGTTGAAGCTTTCTTTTATTTTCATATAAAATTAGCCTGGAGCCTCTTTTTAAGTTGCCCAGGGATCAAAGTTGAAACTACTGATCCATATCCAAGATAAAACAGAGGATCCTTGCTGATGGATAATAGGGAAAG